>PYAF01002227.1:264342-316588 GCA_007407185.1 Glycine tomentella | reverse complement strand
TTATATAGGGTGTGGGAGCAATTGCCCGCAGAAGTGTTTTTTTTTTTTTTTTTTTTTATTTGTACATATGGTATTAAAAATATTTTTCTCCCTTATAAAAATAGATATTGTCAAGATAATATTTTTTCTAGAATGAATGTAAAAAATACAGGAGATGGAAAAAGAGAATAAATTGATATCAATTTTATTACTTTATCCTTTTAATATTGGTTGTATTGACTATTGACAATGAAAAAGAAAATTATAGAATATTTTGAAAGTATGAAAATTTTATAAATTATTTCTTTCTTTCACTAATAAATTTTTTTGGATCCATCACTGCCTGTACTTCACTTCGAGATCTTTGTAACTGACATTCAGAGGATATGTTTCATGTTGGTTAAGAATAGAAATATATGTCAAAAAGTCAGACCATTCGGGTCGGCTAGTGATAGAAGGTTTGGATGGAATCATGCATATTTTCTGGGAGGCCAATCAAGTAGCTTATTTAACATTCTGGTATTAGGATTTTTTTGGATTTCCTTCCTATGTTAGCTGACCTTCGCTTCACTTACTCGCCAGAAAAGAAGAAAAAATAACACAGTGGAAAGAAAAAATAGCTGATCTATGCTAGTGATGTGTTTCACTTTCTATTGTTGTTGGAGACAGATTCAGAAAAATAATCAAGGGGGCACTTGCCTCTGAAATTTTTTTTAAGGAACAAATAATTATAAATCATAATTTAAAAGAACATGTTTAGAATATTGTGAGGATGAAGGATTAGCTCTCAGATTCTAGTTTGGTGGACTTTGATTTTTTGGCTCTATGTTTGTGCATGTGTGACTTTTGTGTTGAGTCACTTGTTGATGATAAGACATGCAAGAGCCTTGGTACATGGTTAGGGGGTGTCTGAAAGGCCATGTGAACGGTGTCTTGTATATGGACTGAACCGTTCAAGCTATAATTGAGTTTAGAATAAGTGGACTGTTGAGAGCTTGAGCTTATTATGTTGGATTTGTTTTGAGTCTGTGGTGACTTTGATGCCTCGATTGAGCTGAGATAGACCACTGAGGGTCTATGAGATGCCTAGTAAGAGTTGGGCCATGATGAACTTTAAGTTAGAAGACAGAGAGAGTTTAGCATGGAAAGAAATAGTGTTTCTTTTCATATGAACGATTGAAAACCGTTACTGATTGTTGACTGCATGCCTAATGTAGGACGTGAGATTCATACTGCTGGTGGTGGTCACCACGAGGCTGGGAAAGCTGGTTTTGAGCTGAGATCAGGTAAGCTCATCGTTCTTGGGGAATGTTTCCCTTGCTTGTGTTTCACCACACCCAAGAGGGTGATGGGTTGTTATGCCATGCATTTGGATATTGTGTATTGTTGTTTTTATTGAGATTGGTATGTGATGGTGAGAGAAATACCATTGTGGAATGATGATGATTGATGTTAGCTAAACACTGTGATAGTGTTATACTTTGTATTGGTTATAAGATGAATGCTGTGTGATGTGATTATATGATAATTCTCTGGCCAGTAGAATAGGGAACTATGGATCCCTTGGGAATGTGCCCTTAATTGGATGATCTTCCTTTGGACAATCCATAGGCGTCCATGTAATTCTCGAGAGAATGTGCCCTTCATTGGATGATCTTTCTCAGGTATGGGACGGGAAAAGTCCTGAGGGAATGTGCCTTTCAGTAGACGATCTTCCTCAGGCACTCAGTGACAAGTTCTAAGAGAACGTGCCCTTTAATGGATGATCTTTCTCAAGCAAAGTGTGAGGGGTACTTATGTTGTTACCCCTGTACTTTGCTATGCATGTAGTGTGTTACATGTGAGCTGTGAAGGCTGAATGTATGAGTAATGTTATTTCATATTGATTATGTTGTATATATGCTTGGAAGTGAACCAGGGGGAGGGAAACCTCCAAGAACCCTGAGTTTACTGAGATTATTATCTCACCCCTGTTGGGGCTCTTGTTGCATGTGATGTTTCAGGAGTAGCAGATAGATCCCAAGGCAAGAGGCCTGAGTCGGGATAGCTGTGGATAGAATCCTAGGCATAGATGACTGAGCATGTTGGCTCACATTTTTTTATTTTGATTGATTATGCCTGTATTTGTACAGTTTTGAGAAAGTGTATGATGTAAATGACAGAGATTCACCATATATGTATATAATGTATATGTGTTTTGGCTTCAGCTTCCTAAGTTTTATTTTGATTATATTGTAACCGCTGCGTCATTCTGATATAATAACAATGTTAATACGCCGGGTGCAAACGGGGTGTTACAGCACTCCCCCCCCCCAATGATGAACGTGCATCCGCCACTGGTTGCAGGGGTGTTCGTAACCGCATCAGCCCCAATATTGTTGTTGTAATGGTATCCGCAGCGGAGCCTTAACACCATTCTTTTCCACATTTTTTTTGTCAAAAAGCAATAAAATCTAGATTTCAGTTTTCTATTTGAACTTTTACATAAAAAGGTTAGTGGGAGCATTACATTTATATATAGATGATATATAGAATAATACACAATGCAAGGAAGAAAGATTTGACTATTAATATATTATTCATGAAATATTTGGGAAAAGCAACCTACATTTTAGAAATAAAGATTTATTGAGATAGATCTAAAAGGTTGCTTGGTGTCTCCCAATCTAGGTACATTGATACCATCCTAAAGAAGTATAACATGGAAACTTCAAAAATGACTATTTGCTAATAGGAATTGGATTACTCTTAGAAAAGAGGATTGTCCTTAAACTCATGAAGAGAGAGAATACATACGCAGAGCTTTTTGGTTGTTAATTTATAAGAGTGGGAGCTATTGTATATGACATGATTTTTGCATGTTCTAATATCATTTATGTACTAGGTGTAACAAGTTGATATCAAGAAAGTCTTGGTGGAGAGCATTGAAAGTAGGTAAGACCATTCTTAAGTACTTAAGAATTAAATATTACGCCTCATTTGGAGACTCATAATTAAAAACTAAGTAGTTTGATGAACATAAGTTGGAATTAGTAATGAAATACATGAGTGATTGACTCTAGAGCAAGTGAGAGATTGTTGGGGATAAATGTGTATGCTCAAGATCCAATCCATCATGTTATCAATTTTAGTAAAAAATTATTCTTTATTTTATTATCATATTTATTTATTTATTAAATTGTTAATTCGACAAAACCTTGATTAAAATTAAAGACTTGTTATCATGATAGAGATTATGATAATGAGAAACAAGTCCTTTATAATTCTAATCTAAATTGTTCTTGATCGTAGGATTATCGTGAATAGGATATCGATAATCCGGATAGATCAATATATATGTAATGATCTTTATTGGATAAAGATTAACAGATCTCATTTATTAAATTGCATATATAGATGATGTACATGTGGATGTCATCATTGAACTAACTCAATTGAGAATTCCTAACAATTAATATTACCTTGATATGTCAATAAGAAGTTCTCAAGAAGAAATTTAATAGTTTCCTTTGACATGTGATTATCATAGTAATTAAAAAGTTATTTATTATGTTTTAATTTTGCACACCTAATGTCTTAAGTTACTAGTTGAACGAATATTGAATATGATTAAATACTTTGAGAATTAATGATTAATCAAGAATGAGTCCATCAACTCTAAGTTTGAACTCTATGATAGAATTAAGACCTTGGTCAGGGCAATTGAATGAAAGAAGAAAAGAGTTTCTTAAGTCATTCATTGATTAAATGTATTAGCTTATTAGAGTTTGATAATAATACTATACTTTAGAGTTAACCTTGAGCTGTAAACAATGGAAGGAAAAATTACATTATTCTTCTATTGGTTTTTGAATGTAAAAGATGTTACTTCATGTTATCCAGATGTTAGTGCTGCTAGATGCCCAACTTGATTAGTAAATAATTATGATTAATTTACTATCGGTTCATTATTGAACTTACAGGGTTACACACAAACGAGTGTTCTCATCTTTGCAAAAAAAAAAAAAAAACTAATTTATTTGATAATTAAATTAGAGAAATTAATTTAATCAAATAAATATTTTAGTAATATTATTATATTTTTTGCAAGCATCAAGAATATAATTAATATAAAAAAGAGTATTATTTTATAAATGTGAAAGTTGTTCATAAAATAAGAATAATATTCTATTACTACATATCACGATCAGATCATGTGCATCCTGGCGCCAGTAGCGCCAGATGTGCGCCAGAAGGCCTTTCCTTCTAGGTTCTAGCGCGGCTAGCGCCGATGTGACGCGGTTAGCGCCAGGGTGTAAATATGGTCCTTGGGTTCGAACTGGTGGCGCTAGTAGCGTCAAGGGCCACGCGATCAGCGTGGGGAATTCGAACCTATGGCCTGATTTTAGCATCTGGCGCTACTCGCGTGGGAGTTGGCGCCAGTAGCGCCAGATGTACGTGGAGCTCGGCGCGGTTAGCGCCATTGGTGGCGCGATCAGCACGGGACCTCTGACAGGGCCACTATAAAAGGCCATTTTCGCGTTTTTGGCCAAAAATCTTCCCTTTCTTCTTCCTCTGGCCGTGCTCCACCATTGTTGAAGGGCCAAGCTTCTTAAACCTTCATTTGTTGACCAAAACACCTTCTACCCAACATGAAACTTGTAGGGAATCCCCCTATGAGCTAGAATCCTTCATGACTTTTTTCTAAGAACCTTCAAATGGAGAGATCGCATTCTCTAGAAAACTTCACAAAACTCGAGCTCGGGGTGGAAAGGAGGCGATTCTCGGACACCCAAGCTTGGGGAAATGGTCCGTTAGCCTTCCTTGTCGTTTTAGAGGTAAGAAACTCGAGTTTTACCGTTTGATTTGTGGATTTGTTCTCGGGATGAATAGTGACCCTTTTGAGTTAGAGCTGGAATTAGGCTTGGGTCCTTTAGAAAATTATGTTTAGGAGGTTGTTGTGATGAAGGATTAGCTTTGAAATGTTGGTTTCATGGACTTTGGTTTTTGGCTCTGAGAAATGCATGTGTAGGTAGTATGTTGGTTAATTGATGATTGTAGAACATGTATGAGCCTTGATACTTGCTCTTTATGTGCTTGAGAGGCTATATGAACTGTGATGTTGTGTGAAGTAACCGTTTAAGCCATGTTGTTAATCCTTGAGTGTTGGCCTGTATAGAGCTTTGAGCTTTTTGTTTTGGCTTATATCGAATGTTGGGAGACTCTAGTGCCTTGGTTAGGCCAAGATAGACCCTGCTGAGGGTCTGTTAGTTGTCTATAAGGTGGTTAGTTATGATAACCTTAAGATAGATGGCTAAGAGGTTAATATGGAAAGGGATGATGTTCCCTTCATTGTAACGGTTTAGGACCGTTGTTATGTGCTTATGCCTTGTATGGTTGGGTTGATGATTGATTGTGCCTGTGTGCCTTTGTATAGGGCGTGACACCGAGGGTGTCAGTGGCGTAGACCACCGTTCTGGGGTTGAACTGCAGAGCACGACTTTTCCAGGTAAGTTCTTCGCTCTTGGGGAATGTTTCCCACTGCTTGTGTTCCACCATACTCTGAGGGAGTGATAGTTGCACTCATGATGCATGTGCATTGAATTGGTTGTTACAGTTTTTCATGATGATATGTATGCATGCTTCTATGCTTTATGTGTATGGTTACCTGTTGAATAAATCTTCTGGCTAGTTAGATAGATATGGACCTCCCTAAGAGTAGAGCGCACCTCCTAGTTTGGTTTTCTCACGTAAAGGGTGATGATGATCCCTTAAGACCAAGAGATAGGTGGTCTCGTCGTGGTTGAAGCCTATTCTCGGAGGTGCCATATACGTGCATCTATGTTTAAAGGGGTAGCTCCCGACGGGATGACACGGGTGTGAGTTTCGGTCTCACACTGGGGACTGAGAGTCCCAAATGCTGATGACGATGCATCTTGAGGCGGGTGTAGTACCGCAAATATACATTAGAGCTAGATGATGGCTATATATTGTTGTGAGGGCCGGGAGGCCTAGTGATTGTGATGCGTTTGATGTTGTGTATCATGGAAGTGAGCTAGGTGGAGGAGAAGCCTCCAAGAGCCCTGAGCTTACTGAGATGTGTATCTCACCCTGTTTGGGGATTATGTTTTTGCAGGTGACTCATCTGGCAGAGATGATAGGTCTCAGGGCGGGAGGCCCTAGTAGAGACAATTCCTGTGTAGTGCGTGGCAGCATTTTGAGAGCTTCGTGGCTCCTTTGTTTTGGTTTTGATGTATTTTGTACCCCTATGAGGGAAGATATGTATGTACACATGTCGTGGTCTCTGGCTATAATGCGTTGCATTTTGTTTATTTAACTGATATACGTACCATACATAATGAATCAAGAAATATGGTTTTGAAAACGCTTCCGATGATTTAATTAATTGATTAAAGTAATCACTGCACAAATCTAATTAAGTAATTGTTAATACACCAGATGCATACGGGGTGTTACACGTAACCCATGCCAAATAATGCACCAAATGTCGGGTAGTCACCACTTGCTAATTCCCCTAGGTTCCTCGAACCTCTCTACCCACTAAACCCTAGTGTATCTCTGTCAATCATCCACTTCTTCAATGTAACCTCACCTTCTCACACAAGGAAATAGAACTAGCAGTTTTGTAATCTCTATCCAATCCTCTTGATTATTGCCACTGCATTGCGTGTGTAACCCTCATGCCACGTGCATCAACGTACGCATACAAAAAAAAAGAGACGAGGCTCAAACCTATGTACAACTCTTAGGGGACTAGTCATGGCCCCTTAAGCGGTAAAACCACTTGTCACACAAAAAAATCAGACAATATAACGACTCTAATCATAGCAATCTAAGCAAACATAACAAACAATTTGCTGAGGGTCGAACACCTCCAGACCCAGACTATAGCGCGTATAGATAAAAATGACAATATGCAATCATATATATAATGGACAATAAATCCGCATTCCACAAATATAATTGTTGGGGTTCACACTCTGTCAGTCTTATCATTCAATAATAATAATAATAAAATACAAGGACACATTTTTACTAATTTTATTAGTAGAGAATCATCACAATTTCATAATATGCATTAGCTATTAGATCTTGTAGTTATCTTAACAATAAAAATAAATCATCAGTTTCAGAAAATAAATATTCCAAGGTATTTTATTCAGAGGCACAAATTTCAAAGTTAAGTTGTATACTATGTAAAATCACTCTGTCGCGCAGTTTTACAAAGTTTCGCTCCTAACTTATTTTTAGTGCTCTCGATGTTCCTTGAATTAGATTTTTGCAAATCTTATATGCTACCCTACATTTTCAAACCTAACAAACTCAATTTTGAGGTCAAAACTTTAATAAAAATAGTCCACACTTATGTAACACTTAGTCCAATTAGGTGGCAGATTTTCATTTTACAAAAGGTCATTAAACTTATTTTATTCGTAACTTTTGCTAGGAAACTCTGATTTAAGTGAAATTTAAGGCTAAATCTATGTTTTAACATGAAAATAAATTATTTTTGACATAAAAAATCAAGGAGGACAGCTCAACACATAGATCTAGAACATGATAGCAAGCACAAAAATTTCAAAACAACATGTTCAAGGAAGTTTGACAACAAGCATAGGGTTCAAAAGTTGGAGATACCCCCTTACCTTGATGAAGATACACTAAATGGCTCAGATGAACAAGGGGCTTAGGTCCTTGATGTCTGAAACTTCTAAGAATGAAAATGAAATTTGGGACCATGAATGAGAAGCTTGCACAAAATTGGTAAGGAAAACAAGAAGGGAAAGAAGATTAAGAGCCTTTACCAAAGTTTTAATGAAAGAAATCTCAAGAGCACTTGTATGAAGCTTGGAAGAAGAAAGAAATGGACTTCTCTCTCCCTTGGTTCAGCCCATGTAAATGGAGAAGAAAGGGCTCCAATTTGGTGTTTAAAAAGACATGAAGGTGACGTTTAAGGCTTTGTCCTAATGACACTTGGTTAGACTTAAGTTGACAAGCTTAATTGAGAACATGAATGACTAATTGACAACCATGGTGAACAAGCTAAGTCATGTCATTTATGTGCATTCTGCCTTTTGAAATTTTAACAAAAAATGGCTAAAGTAGACATAAGCAAAAATGGTAAAAACTATTTTTGCCAAAACTGGTAAATCCTATCTTAAGCGTCTAAACTAATGTGCTAACTTCCTATTTTATTTTGCTGATCTCCCTAGGGATATGTATACTCAAAGTAAATCTCACACAGAGAAAAATTACACTGCAACTCAATGCACAGTGCAATTCTTCCACAAATGAAAATCTAGCTCAAACAATTTTTATTTCTCTGTCAAGTTCTACTAAACCAATAACATACATACATACATATATATACATAGCATGAAAATTAATAATTAAAATCATATAATTGTTGCAATTAACTACGCACAAGCACAAAATATACAACAAGTTTTCTTTGTTGGTCTTAGTTATGATTTTTCAGGGTATTACAACTCTACCTTATTTTAATTATTCTACATCATATAATTAGACACTTTAATTAGTCACCAACTAAGTAAACTAAAATTCTATTTTTAATCTAGTTGTATAGTCATTTACGAAAATGTCGTCCACTTTAAACTCTTGCGACTTAATTATCTCTGTTTTAATTCTATGAAATCTAGATCACCATTAATCAATCTTAATTATCCCCACTTAATTTCTAACTTTACTTACATTAATTACTAATTTTCTTTCAAGTTTCTAATTTCTATTTTTAAACCAAAATCCAATTATTAACATCTAGGTCATTAATGAGTTAACCGTTATTTGACCAGAGGATTTCTCTTAATTATTCTTATCATTTCTAAACTTTAGCTTAAAAACTTAAGAGTTTAACCATGTTTAGGTATCCTATGGTAACATCTCATTTTCTACCATTTCAATAGTCTAAAAACACTACTCAATTGCACAACAAAACAATAATATTGTGTACCACACACATGGAAAATTGGAATGTTACAAAAACTAGCTGAAATATCTTTTCAAATATAGCGTAGTCTAATTCTATTTCTTCCTCTCTATTTTACCTAAACAAGAAAGAGTTTACAATCAACAACTTATTCTTATCTCTAATAACTACATAAAAAACTCATCTTGGAGTACTACTTTAAGATTTAATTCACTAACTTTACACATGATTTTTTTTATTCGTAAGAATCAAACGTAGTACTAGAAGTTCAAACAACTCATGCATACATGGTTGAATAACTTACAATACATGATGTCCATATAATGCTCAATCAAATTAGCTTACCTTTCCTAACTAAAAAAATAAATTTGTTATCTTTCTCATTTCTTTTCTATTTAGTTATTTAAGAATAAATTACAAATTAATCACTTAAACTTTTGAAAATGTACTTAGGTTTTATGTCTGGGTAAATACCCAATTTGGTCATTGAATTTGTAAGATGCAAACACTTGAGTTCTTAAAAGATGAAAAAATAAAATTCTGTCCATGAATTTTCAAAAAGTGTGACAAATTTATCCCACTGTCAATTTTCTCCATTAATCCAATGACTAATCCTATGTGACATTGTTGGACCTATTTGTCATCTTAATTTTTGTTGTGTTACTGATGTGGAGAGACTAATTTGTCACAAAAATTTCAATGGACTAATTTGTCAATTTGGAGAATTGTAATTTTTTTTACAGAAGCCAACAATTACTAACAAATAAGTGCCTAAATAATGTTACTTAATGTCATTTAAATCCCTAAATGTAACAACTTATTGGCTAAATAGTCCATGATTAACAATTAAAACCAATTCCTACACCAAACAACTTAATTCTCATTTCATGCAATCTAACCACCTAGTGACCACCCCTAAATCAACCATAAACAAACCAACATAACACAAAAAGGAAAACATAGTATTTTATTATCCAACTCCTTTTGTAAGTCATCAGTCTTTTTGCATTTACATTCCTACCGTCAAGTCGACACTCTGTTTGCAATGACTTTGGTGTCGGCATCATCATTGACACACTCATGGCAATCTGCTATGAAATTGGAAAATCATGACGAGTTTGAAAATGGCGCTACACCCCTTCTCGAAATCAAACACAAACCCCCAATTTCAATTGCCCATAGCACACTCACCTTTATACTCTTTTTCGATCTTAGGATATTATGTGCTTCCAAATCTATCATGACTCTTGCTACAACCTTCAATTCATTTTTCAATTATTTCCCCCCAAGTTTACTAATGTTTCAACTACACCCCTAATGCAGTAAGCAATAATCATTGATCAATTTTTGCATACACCCACCAATCCGTTCAATACCCACTTTCATAAGGCTCAACATAATCCCCTCTCAATCTGGTATCTTAAAGGTTCATCAAATGAAATTCTCCTTTTTGCTTTTATAGGAAAATTATTATTGGATTGGGATGATGGTGTGAAGAATTGGAGAAAAAGGACATGAAATTCGATTTTGGATTTTAATTTGATTTTTGATTTTGGTTTTAATTGTATTTGATGTTTGGGTTCATCTTATTGAAGTTGTTGATCCTGCACTTTTTTGTAGTTAGAAGAATGAGTTTTAAATTTCATTGGAGATGCTTTCAAAAATTCATGGAAGTAATTTTCTGCAAAAAATGGTTAATTACATTTTAAATAATCCTATCAAACAACTAAAAACCGCCAAAAAAAAACCAGTCACAAATTTACTGTCATGTCATCACTTAACGAAGAGACTTGATGGTAGTAATGTAAATGCAAACAGAGTGACAACTTACAAAAGTAGTCGGATGATAAAATACTTGTTTTGTGTTATGATGGTCTGTTTATGACTAATTTAAGGGTGGTCACTAGGTGGTTAGATTGTATGAAATGAGAATGTAAGTATTTTGGTGTAGGGATTTGTTTTAGTCGTTAATCATGGAATATTTTGGCAGTAAGTTGCTATATTCGGGGATATAAATGACATCAAGTGATATTACTTAGGGACTTATTTGTCAATAATCACTATCTGCTACAAAAAAAAATCTACAATTATCCAAACTGGCAAATTAGTCCATAAAAATTTTGGTGACAAATTAGTCCCTCCACGTCATAAACACATAGAGGATGACAAATAGGTCTAGCGATGTCAAGTAGGATTAGCCATTTAGTTTAACTGAAAAAATTAACGATAGGACAGATTTGTTGCACTTTTATAAAATTCAAAGACAACTTTTTTTTTTTATCTTTCAGGAACTTAAATGTCAGCACTTTACAAATTCAAGGACCAAATTGAATATTTACCTTTTATGTTTTTATAATTTAACTTGTTAAAATTTAAATACTTGTATAATTGAATATAAAGTTTGTACAATATTGACCACATTTTGTAAACGTAAATCATCGGTCCAGGAGAGAGCAACTAATAAAGCCATAGCCTCGTCCTCATGATGAAAATCAAGTTATTTATTAGATATAAAAATTTAAAATATTGCCATACTTCCATAGTGTTGAAACATATTTAAACCAATTATATTATATACTAAAAAAAAGCTAAAAAAATGATTGAAAAATTATTAAAAGGGGTGGTTTGGGAGGTGGATTTGATCATTCTACGACACATTGAGCCAATGGGAGCACTGCAACTCAAAGCGCTATTTATAACCATTGCTAGTCTTTGGACACAATCCTTCAGCATTTGGAATCACGCCACGTAACAACGTACCCCAGAAAAAGAAAATCCCTAGATAGTTGTGCCCTATTACATCTGGTCATAGGACATAGTCCTTAGGCCATGTGGATGATGTAGTGGATCTATTACTGTCAAAAAAAGAGGTGAACAATAAAAAACAAAGAAAAAAAACAGAGCAGTAGAAGGGAAATAATTAATGTAGTGTAGCTGTTTGTAGGTGGTGCAATTTGCTGTCCAGAAATTTTCGGTCCTGTGGAGTTTGAATCTGAAACTTGGTGTCCAGAAATTCGGCCTCTAAGTAGGAGTTTTAGCAGTTTTGGCACAGGGGCATTTTGGTCATTTCACAACAAACTGTCTCAGAATGAGCTGAAAATTTACCAGAATGTGGAGAAAATTAATACATCACCACAATGGAGGCGGTGAGGCAAAGGGAGAGGAGAACAAGACTAGAAGAAGAAGTGGCGAAGAAGATTGAATGAAAAAAAGGTAAATTTGTAAAAGCCGAAAAAAAAAAGAAAAAACAAAAAAATCTCTCACTGATTTAAAATTAAACAAAATTTAATGGTAGAAAACCCATTTCCAAGAAAATGCCACCTCATTCGTGCTAATAGCACCAAAATTCTTTCATACGATTAAGTATTTTCCTAAATTGCTATTATAGAGGTAACAATTCCATACTAATAATTTGATACATAATAGATAATTTCGTGGTATAAAAAACTTATATCTTCATTGAAATATCAATTTTTTGTAAAATACAGCAAGTTGATAATATATATCGATAATATTTATACTAATATTTTATTTTTTGTTTGTAAAATACCAACCTACATTATGCAACTTATTTAAATTAAGTAACAATAATTGATTCCATTAAGCCTTAAATGATAGAGTCCATTGGATTTGTTTCACATTAAAGGTGACAGAGTCCATTTGAAAAAATCCAACTACAGCTAGCACTAGAGCTATTTGTGTCCCTTGTTTCACTTTCTATGGGTAGCTCAAAATTGATTGCTGGTAAGTAGTAAGGATTTTAGTGAGTTATATAAGCACAATATAATGCAAATTGTGAAAAGGGGAGGTTTGAAATTGATAAGCCGTTCAGTGGTAGTGTTAAGAGTAATTGCGGCAATCGCACCCCTAGAAAATATTCTACTCATTTGGTTTAATTTACGCTATAGTAATTATAATAATACTAAATGTTAAAACTACCTTTTAGCATGTGTATATATGGTTCTCTTAAGAAAATGACAAAATAGAAAGCCACAAAATAAACAAATATTATTTAATTACGGAATGTATTATATTGTTGCGGCCAATTAGCGTAAACCGTTTGCGAAATTCCAAAATCCTGGGAGAAACGATGCTTCGGAGATATCTAATTGATCAATGTTTGCCTTGCTTAATTTCAACAGGACAAGTATCTATTGTATCATAGATATTCACGCACCTACGAGGAAGCTAAGCTCCGTGCCTTTATGTACTGACATCATATGGACGAACGTTGTTTCAGAGTGTTGTTGAATACCTTTAGCGTTGCCGCCACCGCATGGTCCTTTGTTCAATCATTTGTAGAATAGGGTTTACGGTTTATTAACATCTCAAGAACCCTTCTCAAACAGAAGAAAAGTGTTTTCTTCTAGCTAAAGCAAAGATGCAAAATTGTAAGTGAAAAGCACATTCGATGCCCAACCTCAAGAAACTTCTAAACGGCACCGTTTTTAACGTCACAGTCCCTGGAACAACCTTAATCTTATACTCTGCATCCAAGACAAACACCATGATCTCTCCAGGTTATTTTCTGTTTTCTAATAAAATGAAATGCTTTGAACAATATGTGTGGGAGAGCAGTTACAATTTGGTTAAAATCAAGTAATCTTTGAACAGTGTTTTAATCTCTCCTTGTAAGCTATTCAAATGGATACTGAGATCAATTTTATTCTTCTTCCATGTGTGAAAATGCAGCAAGGTCAATCAAGCCTTCAATTTTGGGCAGTCTTATAATGGTGAGGATTATAAAACCATAGAACTGCCAAGATTATTGTGTCACCTTAATGATTGGATATTGGCATTGTTATTCCCTCCAAATGGGAAGAAAAATTGGGGTGATGGAAAGTCACTGCCGCATCTTGAAGGAATTGATGCATCTATGGATCTTCATTGTCAGGAGATATTCAAGTTCTGTTTGTAGGAGTCTTTGAAGTTTCACGTCTCTTTGAGTATTCTCTGGAACCTCCTACAAATGGCTTAGTTAGTTGCCAAAAATGTTCTGTCATTGCTAAAGGGTTCCTCTATCAGTTCAGGAGAACTTTTTATATCTGATGCTAGGTATAAGCTGTGTGATACCACTCTTGACTATGTTTCATTGGTATTCTTGTCTCATGGTGGGTTGTCAAATAAAAACTTGGACTTGTGGGTTGACACAACCAGGGTGTTGCTTGAACTTGTGCTTAAAATGTATACCAATAAACTTGATGGCAACGACATGGGTGCTTATTGATTGGGTGTTTTTAGTTAAATAATTTTATATTCCTCTTAGCTTATTTTGACTCTCTTGGACTTCTATTTTCTCATTTTAATTCAGTTTTTGTCTTAGGCAAGCAAGTGAGCTTAATTGCTAATTGTTGCTTATTTTTGGATTTTATGCTCACTTGACCTATCTTTCTTGTAAATAACCTACATAGTTCTACAGAACTCCGAATGGAGCATATGAGTAGTCATTGGAAAGATAAGGAAAAGATCTACAAGTTTGTCAAAGATAAATCGAGGCCAATTCTGTCATTTAGAGGATCATTTTAGGCTTTGAAGTCAGAATCACTGAACTTGAATTTTAGGCTATAGTTGGATTTTTATTGGTGTAAATAGCATAATCAATTAGAATAGATGGGCCTATTCATGGTCCATTCTTTCCTTCTAACTTAATCACTATATGCTAGTGAAATTAGTGAGTGAGCATTACACTACATTTGAGCTAAAACAGAATTTACATTTTCCTTTTTAAGTTTTCATAATTAAAATTTTCTCTTATTTTCTATCAACTATTCTTCATTATTCTTCATTGTTCTTCATTTTCAATTTTTGTTCTTTAAATTTTGTTCACGAATTTTGTGGGGCTTTCATTGATGATGATCACGGGAGACTAAACAAACAATCAATCCAAGGATCCAGCCCAAGCAAGGAGAATTTGAGTTCTGGTTTGGTATTTCATATTCTGTGTGAATGTTCACTTTGTTCTTCAATCCTCTATTCAATTTTCATTATTATGAATGTGTTTAGGATTGAAAGTGGATTAGGTTATGGATTCATTTTCTAATTTTGAATTTTAATTACAGATTAGTTGGATGATATTTCAATTAAATTTGGGATTTCAATTAATTTAGGAGTTAATTCGATTGAACTGCTTCTAATGAAATTGAATGAACTTTCATAACAAAATCATTATCTGAGAACTATGGTAATTACCATTGCTTGGTTTGGTGAATTGGATTAATGCTCTTTAACCTGTTTTACATTACCTCTTATCAATTTGCATTAGTTTATACATTTTCTTCAATTTTTACTTATCGCATGCAAACTGTTTGACAAAAATCACTTATTGTTTATTAGTGAATTGAAGTTGGAATCATATTAATAGTGTCTCTGAGTCGACCTTGGTTAATCATGTGCTACAGAATTAACGTAGTTTAATTGTTTTGAAGCGTACGACATCGTTTATCAAAATTGGCGCCGTTGTCAGGGACACGGTTCATTGTGTGCTAGCTTTAATTCACTCATAATTAGATAAAAAAACAAAAAAAATATTTACATTCATTCACTGCATATTGCTATTTTGTTGCACAATTGCAATTTGTTATATATTTGCACTGTTGCTATTGTTTGTTATGAAGTGTGGATGATGTAGTGGATGTATTACTGTAAAAAAATAGAGGTGAACAGTAGAAAACAAAGGGAAAAACATAGTAGTAGGGAGAGAATTAATGTAGTGTAGCAGTTTGTAGGTGGTGCAATTTGCTGTCCAGAAATTTTGGGTCCTGTGGAGTTTGATTCTGAAATTTGGTGTCTGAAGTTTATCCCCATTCTAAGCAAAAGTAACACCAAAAGGGTTTAGGTGTGGGTTAAAATTGGCAAATTTGGCCTCTAAGTAGGAGTTTTAGCAATTTTGACGTAGGGACATTCAAACTGTCTTAGAATGAGCTGAAAATTTACCAGAATTTGAAGAAAATTAATACATCACCGCGATGGAGGCGGTGAAGCAAAGGTAGAGGAGAACAAGACGGGAGAAGAAGTGGTGAAGAAGATTGAATGAAAAAAAGGTAAATTTGTAAAAGCCGAAGAAAAAAAGGAAAAACAAAAGAAATCTCTCACTAATTTAAAATTGAACAAAATCTAATGGTAGAAAACCCATTTCCAAGAAAATGCCACCTCATTTGTGTTAATAGCACGAAAATTCTTTCATACAATTAAGTATTTTCCTAAATTGCTATTATAGAGGTAACAATTCCATACTAATAATTTGATACATAATAGATAATTTCATGGTATAAAGACCTGATGTCTTCGTTGAAATATCAATTGTTTGTTGGATTTTCATGCTTTACTCAAGTCTATTGGTAAATTACTTGCTAGTTTTATGCAAGACAAAGCTTATGTGAGAACCAAGGACACATCCAGAGGAGCTTGTCTTAATTTCTTGAAGAGAATATTTAACACATTGATGACTAGTTTCGCTAGTGTACTTCACTTCTCCAACTATGATACAACCAACAGGACGAAGATATATAGAGATTTTCTCATGAATAAAAAAAATAGAGATTTTCTCAACGAACAAAAGTAATATTTTATATTCATTCCTAATGCAGGTATCAAAAACGATTTTAGAAGATCTCAACAGGTGTTAGAAGGTATTTACCTGATTGGTAGGTACTATGAAGTGTTTCAATCAAACTGGATGGAACAATATACTCAAGATAATCACTGGCCTCATCCTTTTTCATCAACTTCTTAAATCCTCCAACCTAGAATGGGACAAGAGTTGACAAGAATTTAAGATGCATGATTTAGGTTCAAAGCTTAAAATAAAACATAGGAAAACAATAATATTCATACTCTAGTATTGATAAATTAAATTGGTGAGTCAGAGGAATGAGAGAGCATCAAAAAATCATTATGGTCATTGACTACACTCAACTATAGAAACAATAGAGTGATAATTATTCAAGCCAAAACAGAAAGTACTGCTATAGTAGGATGGATGCTATTTTGACCTTTTATTATTACTTTCATTATTTAATGTATTTGTTAGGTACCAAAAATTGAAATGAGAAAGAAATGAAAGGATTTTATTGACTAGTAAAAAAAGAAAAAAATAGGATATAAAACTCTCTCCTCCAAGGGTTTTCCCTTCATTGGGGCCTTTCAGAAAGAGCTAATGCTCAATCTACAAATGAGAAGATCCACCTCTCCTATCTTTCTTACCATATTTATATCTAATAAACCCTAACTAACTAACTAACCCCTTAACTAATCAATATCCTAACTATAGTAAGTAACTTATTAATAGTCTAATTATGTTAACCAATTTTCCCTTATCCTTATATCCTAACAATACACCTCTCCTAAAAATCAACTTTGTCCTCAAGGTTGGAATTTGAAAACTAGAATTGTACTGAATATTCATCAAGTTTTGTCCTCAAATGAGCTATCCTTTAAATAGTTTATATTTTTGTTTTTATTACTATTATTAGTTTATTGTATTTTTTATATTATTTATAGCTTATTGTATTTTTCTAGCTAATAATATTAAAATATACCATGCTTACTTAGAAAAAGATTTTAAAAAAAGCAAAACTAGGCTCAAATAGAGGTTCAAAAACTACAAACAAAAATGTTAGCTCGATGGCCCAAATACCACAACCCTAAGCCTAACTTTTTTGTTTTGTGATGAGCTTTCTACACCATTTAAAATTCTCCTACACCATTTGTAAACAGTGCATTTCCATTAATACCCTTCCATTTAAAAAATAACAAGTTTGTTTTATAATTTTTTAAAACCTTTCTTCTTCTTCTTCCCTCGTCTGCACCCTTCATTTGTGCCTCCAGTTCTTCCGCTACCTAAGCATCGTATTCCTTTGCTGCACCTTCGTCGAGCTTGTCCGTGGATACATTGGTTGGTGGTGGTCGTTTTCTGCGTCCCTAATAAGTGTTTGCTTTCTTAAAGTTGGACATTGGTGGTGTGGTGGCTGTCGCAGTTCTGACATGGCTGAAACGGATGTGGTAATCCGTAGGAAACAAAAATTGATTCATACGAATTGAGCCAACATTGTACAGATTAGGTAATCCATAAGGCTCATACAGATTAGTATTGTTGTTGCTTGGTTTGCTTTTAAGTCATGAGTGACATGTAATGATTATGTATAAGTTGGAATAGTTGAGTCTTGTTGTTGCTTGTGTAGTATGATTTGGAATGGTTAAGTATTGTTGTTGCTTGGTTTGGTTTGAAGTCATGAGTGACATGTAATGATTATGTATTATCATTAGTTGGGTTTGGGTTTAAGTCATGAGTGACATGTATGTGAATGAAGGTTGTGTATAAGTTGGAATAGTTGAGTCTTGTTGTTGCTTGTGTAGTATGATTTGGAATGATTAAGTGTTGTTGTTGCTTGGTTTGGTTTGAAGTGATGAGTGACATGTCTACAAATGATACACACAGATCATGGTTAAGACTAGAGGAATGCCTCGGAAAGTGGGTGGAAGTAGTAGAGCTAATGAAGATGAACCTGTTGAGAGGTGTAAGCCTACGACATCCGTGCGTAGGCAAAGGTTAGATCATGTTGTTGCTCAGGATCCCGTTGTTGAGGAAACTCATATGGATATCGACATTCCTGGGACAGAAGATGTTGGTGCTGAGACAAAATCATATCCAGGGGGTTAGAAGATTGTTCTGTGTTAACTTCTTATGCGGATCATGTTGCCCTTAGAGTGTGAGCCGGAGAGGTATCATTATGTTAATTTTCATACCTTAATAAGTATTATTATTCATAATATACACGTAAACTGATATATTGTTTATTGCAGGAACGTCCTGAGTTAAAGTTGGCTTCCCATGGACGTAAAGTGATTAAATTTGGGAAGCCAGCGGCAAAAATCCAAGGCTTAGTGACTGCAACGGGGCTCGCTCCTTTGATTTCATGCTGTGTGGAGACTTGGGACAGGGGATTGCTATCTGCTTTTGTGGAGAGATGGCACCCTGAAACCAGTAGTTTCCACCTGCCTGTGGGGGAAGTCACAATGACACTGGATGACGTGGCCTCAATCTTGCATATCCCTGTTATGGGAACGTTGCAGTCCTACGATGCAATCGACGTAGGAGAGGCCATTACGTTGTTGGTTGATCTGCTAGAGGTCACTGTTGAAGAAGCCGATGCTGAGATGACCCAATGCCATGGGGCATATGTTCGGCTTTCCTGGCTACGAGACTTGTATTATCAGAAGTGTGAAGCTAGGTAGTGGACATTAGCTGTGAGGGCTTACTTGCTTCATCTAGTGGAGTGCACTGTGTTTGCTAACAAGAGTGTCACACATATAGGTGTGGTATTCTTGAAAGCTTTCTGTGACATGGATGAAGTTGCCAGATATGCTTGGGGAGCGCCTGCTCTGGTGCACATGTATGATAACTTGAATTATGCATGTAAGCACCATGGGAAGCATCTGGCTAGCTACATTACTCTATTACAGGTATTACTGGTTATAATTAATTGATTCAGTGTATTACCAATTGTTGGTTTGTGTTATTGTTAATGTGTTAATCACTAATTCATTGTAATATGCAGTGCTGGATATATGAGCATTTTCCTATGGTAGGGAATGTTGTTCTGAATGATGAGTATCAGGAGTTTCAACCACGTTCCTACCATTGGAAGACTGCGAAGGCGTTGCCTCTAGCAACCTAACGGTCGCGTATAGATAGGTTGAGTACTGTTGATGTTTGCTTGACGCCGTATCAGGAACACCGTGGTCACAGAGAGTTTGAGATAATATCATTGTCAAATGAGGTCCATATACTGTCAGATATTTACCCGAGCGGGTCCTAAGGTAGTTTGGATATGTTCAGCACATTCCAGAGGTGACGAAGTCTGAGTTGCCTTCTGCGGAGGATGTAGACGAGAGATGGATGTAGTTCACAGATTACATTGTTGCGACTGGGGAATTGGTTGATTATCCGAGTCAACATGTTGCTGGATATATGGAGTGCTTTTATTGTGTATCACATCCAGTGATGACTCCGACACAGTACGAGGCTGCTCGTTCACGTAGTTGTCTGGAGGCAACTACTGGAGCAGTACCAGTTGCTCCCTCGGTGCATCAGCCTCGTGACGATGCTGGAGCACATTTAGAGTCGACTATTTCTACGCTAGAGCAGACCCCTCGACATGCAATGGTAGTAAATTAAACATTTTATTTTATATGCACTACGAAATCCCTTTAATGATATACTACATTATTGATATTGATATATGTGCTTATGTCAGGTTGTTTGCAAACGGATTGCTGAGGGGTTGCAACATATGCTTGACTTGAGGAATGTCACAGAGGGCACTGATGCATACTCTATGATTGAGCAACTGCTGCATGTTGCTCGAGGTGTGACAGATGACCGCATAGTGTATACACGAACTACACGGCCTAGACAGACACAGCGAAGGCGACTTTGACTTTTATTTATATGATTGATGTATTTCGATGTTGGACAATGTGTTGAATTATGAATTCTAATATTTAAGTATTTGAACATTTATGAAATTAAATAGAACTTTGATTATTCAGAAATTGTCTACGCATCTCCTAAGTCAACGTGTTGTGTGCGTACTTTCACACATTTTGTATTTGCATTCGAGCAATATAATAATCAGGCCACTATTGAGCTTTATTGGTACAATGACTAGCCCACAACAAGGTCGTGTATGGCAACAAACAATTCTCTCGTAAAAAATACCTGTTTGCAGTCAAACCAAATTACAATTAACAAGGTTCAACATAGTTAAAGTAATAACAAATGAAGACAAATAGTTAAAATCATACCTAAACAAAGTGGTTACCAGAAACATGACCGATGCATAGTATGCGATGAACTTGGGGATCTCTAGAAGGTTGGCTTCTTAGAGGGAAGAAAGTCATACTTTGCTGAAGTGAAAGAGAGACTAGAATGACGTTATATCTTGATGCAATTACATGACCCATATTCATAATATCCATCCATTTATCCATAGTTACCTGTAAATATACAGTTAATGAAATACATTAAATGCATAATGGTTTGGTAGTAAAGGCATATGAAACCGGCATCCAACGATGTTTTACCTTTGACAATCCATCAACCGACAGGAACCGCTTCAAGCTTTCAAATCTATATATCCCGCTGAACAAGGCTATTTATCCATCAGTCCATTATGCAAGTTCTTTGAGCAAATGATTGCATACCAAAGACCAAGATTTTTCACCATAACCTAATAAGGCAGCAATTACACGATATCCACAGTTACCATCAGCTTTCACATCGGTGATATTCAGGATAAACTTCTGCATAAATGGATGAAATTGATCTAGCATTGAAACTATCCTGTGTTGCATCATAATATCAGATGAGGAAATGGACTGCTTTAGAGTGGAGCAACTATTCTGCACGAAATGTAACTCGTCTACATACTCAAAGTAAGACGGGTCCCTTCTCGTTGACCTTTCGTGCTTTGTTATTTTCTTCTTTGGAGCATCTTTAGTTTTTACCTTATCAGGGGGAGGGCACATGGAATTTAAATTAGGGTACGCGATTTCTTTAAACTTACTCTTTAGTGTCATTTTCCCACACAAATCAAGTTTTTCAAATCGGCTAGATATGACTTCCATCTCTTTAGTAATGGTTACTTCAGATTCATCCATACCTTCATCTGAAAAGTTTAATCTTCGCCAAAAAATATGGACGATGTCAATTGGAATGCTCCCAAGTACATACTTGTCTAGCTCACACACATAAGGCAAACCATACGTTGTTCTCACAACACACCCACAATGAGAAAGATTTTTTCCTACATAATGGACTTGCTCATACTCAGCAGCAATTTGGTTTACCGCGTACCTGGACATCATGCCAACAAGTCTCTTGTATAAAGTTACTTTAAAAACATGCCCTACCACATGTGTGCTTTTCTCCAAAGATGCCTTGATTTCAGTATGTTGCAAGATGATCATATTGTTCATGGCATCCCAAACAATGCATAAGTCTCCAACACTATTCTACAGTAGTCGCTTTAAGGTCCAATGGGCAGACTCCGCCCTGTAATGTAGGATAACAAATAATATTTTAAAAGACAATAAACTTATGGAAATGTCAAATTAAGCAATGTCAAATAACGAACTTACCTATTTGTTGTTGTGTTTCCAAAATGCAAAACTTTATTTGTCCATGCTGTCACAAATTTCTCTTTGTGGAGATTCAACCAAGTGTCCTTAACATAATCAACAAATGTAGGCCACGGTACACATGCAACTTCAAATTGCATAAGATAATCATCATATTGTTTCTCAGTAGCATAATCAACAAGACTTCCCCATGCTTCCATCAGATAATCCTAAGCATTCTTCTACCTAACATAAGTTTTACATTTTGCCTTCACATTCTTGTCAATGTGAAACTGACACAATAAATTTGTTGCCTTTGGAAAATAGCTTTCACAGCACTCTTCAATGTTGAATCTCTATTTGTAACAATCACCTTTGGGAAAAATTCAATTTTATAAAAAATGCCTCTAAACCGTTCAAGGGCCCAGACAACATTGTTTATGCGTTTAGCCTCTAAATAAGCAAATGCAGCTGAAAATGTCATGCCAGTTAGTGTGACACCAACAATATCTGGCAAAGGAAGTCTGTACCTATTTGTTTTATAGGTACTATCTATCAAGAATACCAAATGATATGCATTGCTCAATTGCACTGCAACTGGATGTGTCCAAAACAAGTCACGTACAACATTTTCATCCTTCAATCAATGCCAATGAATATACATGTTGCGTTCAAGAAGTTTCATTAGCTGTTGCATTTCAATATTAGCGCCTCTTGTACGCGTCCGGTATGCATATCTTGCATTGTATATTTGTTTCAAACTTGTTATATTATTTTCATTGTGCTCCTTCAATGTTAGAAGAATATTTTTTAGTTTGACCATCGCCCTTGTCATATCAACAACAATGGTCTTCTCCTCCTCAATTATTTGACCAACATATGGGTGTACACAAAATGACTTGGCCAATACATGATTATGATTTCCACATATTAGCTTCACCATCCACCCTTGCCTTCCCAAGATTGGTTTGCCCCACAGCTTAAAAGGACACTCGCATTTTCTACTGCTAGTGGTTGAAGGTGTGAAACATTTTCTCCATGCTCTATACTTTCCACTCATTTCACAACCAATTAACACAAATGACGTTCTTCCTATTTTTCCAATTTTCATGTTACTCCTCATTATAACCGCTACAAAACCATTCTCAAATGCAATCTTACGAGCCCATTTTAATACCTCATCACGCGATTCAAACACCTACACAAATGGATAATACATATTGAATCTTCAAAATTGAATCATTAACAACTTTAAGTACATTCATATTCTTTAACTACATTAAAATCCACATAATTACCTCATTTGTTTGGAACGCTGCAAAACAATCAATTAAACAATCATTGTCTTCAAACTAATCAGGGTCTGGTCCAATGTCTTCATTCATATAAATTTCTTCAGCCATTATACTCTTATACATCCACTCATCATTGTCCATCCAAACAAATGAAAAACAAATAATTTAACATACACAGAACCATGTGGAAGGCTATAAAAACACATTCACGCTAAATAATAATGTGTACTAACATTAAATTTAACACCAAAAAATGATATTCATTAAACACGTTCTGTAAAAAGCATGTGGAAGGGTAAAATGACATAATGACATTGACAACACTATGATTATGAACACAGGTTCTGGTCCTTGATACGATGGCCAATAAATTGGACAGAACGCATGCTTGATACACCATGTGCAAGGCTAAAATGACAATGACAACACTATGATGAATGCTATAAAAATTTGACAGAACGCATGCCTGCTACACCATGTGAAGCGTAAAATGTTAGTCGAAATTGACAACTCTATACACTATATCGATAAAAGAGAAATTTGAATAATGACATGTCTTAATCAAGCAAGTTGCACTCCAAACAAGCCTCTATCAGAAAGACAACCACACAACTATAAATAACACAAAACACCCTCCACACAACCACACACTTTCACACAACATACATCTGCAAAAGAAATTCAATCTAAACACTATGACATTCTTAGGAGAAACAAGCACTCAGATCATTGCTAACTCCAAATTAGCATTCATTTTTCCAAATGGATCAATCAAACACGACGAAACAGGTGTTTATTTTCAAAGTCCTACTCCAATACCAATGCGAGTTCCTAATGAGTGTTCTTTTCAAACACTCAAGAGTAGGATTCACGACACGCTTCTGCTAACCAATGACCAATTTGTTGATGAAATGCACTGCTGACAACCATCCCTATATGTAGGTCAACAATATTTTTTTCATTATCTCCAACTCACAAATGATGATGATGTTTGCACAATGTTAATATACAATGAGCAAATGTCGATTGTTGGTCCTATAGAAATATTATGTACCATCAACAGAATAGCCGATGGTATACTAAACCTACTTCAATCCACCATCGTTCCAACACATGATGCAATGCTATATTACAACGGTAAATGGAACATAACACGACAAAGCGATTTTGTGGGTTATTCCTTCACTAGAACAAATCCAATAAGGTTTGAAATTCCTTCAGGATGCAACATTCAAACACTCAAGGATGTCATCAAGCAAGTTGCTCCTATTGGGGTTCCTCCTTATGGAATTCACAACTCACAGGTGGTAACAAAATTGTTTTTTCGACAACCATCCCACTATGCTTATTTAGACAACACAATCTAATATCACATAAAAGAGTTGATAAGCAATGAAGACGTGTTAAAGGTGTTAGCAGAATCCAACTACTGGAAACGATTTTGTCCAATACAAATCTTAGCCATTTTTAACAAGCCAGTTAGCCAACAAGCCCGAACAACCAATCAACATCGGCCAATACTCGATGCAAATGTTTCGCATGATGCTCACTAGAATGATACAAATGGAAGAAAAACACATGTCCGTTGCACAACATCTTTCAAACAACGATTACTTTGCTTATTTTCGTATTTCAAATGTTATTGTTACAATGTTCTGTTATTTTCATTTTATTAAGCAGTTTTTTTTTCATGTTTGTCTCCCTATCTCTCGTATCAATTATCGTTATTTAATATGTTTTTAATTTTTATTATGAACAACTACATGTGTTTAAATACTACTTATAATTAATGTGTCCTTATTTATATTCGTCAATGTTATTATTTTCAAATTAGATTTTATTTTTTATTATTATATTTAGACAAAAGTAAAATTTTTAATTGATATCTACTCAATCAAAAAATTTAAAAAATAAAACTCAACTAATTAACATTTAAATTTTGCTTTTTTTGACCTTCAATCCGTAATGTCATGCATGCACCATCATTTAAGAATTTCCTAATCCATAAAATCCTTATGGATTACCGAATCCTTAAGGCAAAAAAAAAAAAAAAACTCACCTGCACCTCCGAACGCACTCCACTCCGATGAAAACCAACGAAAAACTACCTCCATGAATGCAGAGCTCAAACAAACCAAATGCAAAACAATCCGGAATGTACACCTCCAAGCAAGGCCCAGCTCAAATAAATGGCGAACAATGGTGTAGTAAGCCCGTGAAGCAGTATTGTGCAGCAACATCATTTATGTGCTTTTCACTCATTAAGGGCATTTACGGAATTATCAAAAATTAAAATGGTGTAGGAGAAAAGCCGATGGTGAATGAAGCACGTGCCTTATGTTTTTCAAATAAGCCTAGCTTTTCTGTTGTTCAAAGAGGGGAGATGGCGCTAGGGAGTTAAGTGACTGTGGCAATAGAAAAGTTTCAGGGGATGTCATAACACTCACGAGAGTGATGCAGTAGCACCCTGACTACCGGCATTCCAGCTGGGAAAGCATCTGTGACACTGAACCACACTGCTATGGAGGCCCCCTGTTGTGGTGAGGGGCCGCTCCGCTCTGCCAGGGCACTATAGCGTGCTATTCATATCCCTGCTAGTTAGTAGTCATTACACACTCATTGTAGCTTCTTTCATTGGCTCAAATGCATCGATAGGTTCGACAGCTTCTACTCACCTTCTCCCAGGTTCGGCAGTATCTTCTCCATCCACCAACCCTTAGCTTCGGATAATGCAGTCAAAGCTTCACTTCTTCACCAACTCCTTTTCGAAGGCACAAAGAAAAACATGTCTCTATATCTATAAAAGAGTGTTGGTTTACAGCTTCTCCCACATATTCGACAGCTTCTACTCACCTTCTCCCAAGGGCGTTAAAATATTTTAATTGAAATTACGAAAATACCCTTATATTCAAATTTTTCAGCAAACCTATCCTAACAAATAACAATAGCACACCGTGAAGCACAACACAGCCGCACCTCACTGCCTCACAGACCCCTACCCCCAGCACAGCCCCGCAGCCGCACAGCCGCACATCATCGAAGGCCAGAACCAAAACCAGAGACAGGTTCGCGAGTGGGCGATCTCCATTGACGGCGACGTGCTGACGTCGGCGACGGCGAGAGACAGGTTCGATTTCGATTTCGAGTTCGAGTTATGTACTTATGTTGATACTTGATAATGCTCTGTCTAATATGGTTCATTTATTTGCTTTGCCTCTGCTCGTATGGGTAATTGGTAAATTGGGTATAGTTTATCCTTCGGAATTGTGTATACTCAAAAGCTAAGAGCAAGTCAATGGACTCTATCTACTGGAAACAGTTATTCACCAAGAGCCGTTCTTATCAGATTGATTCTTTTATTTTTTTTCCTTAAAATGTTTGTCAAATTGAGAGCTGTATAAATTACTCATAATTTCAATTCTAATGTTTTAGTAAAAAAAAAGAAAAGAAAATATTGTTTCACTGCTCAATGTTGTGGTTGTTGTTTCGTTTGTGATTTAATTTTTTGATCATATAGATTGTTTTCTTTTCTTTACTAATTTCTTTTGGCACGTTGGGGGATTACAAATTATGCTCGAATGATTTGTGTTATATTGCAATGCAAAGTGTTTTAGGATCATACAAGTGTGCTCTAAAGTGGGATCCGTCTTAAATTGAGGCGTGATTTAACTTGAAGTGCATGGTGTACTTTTATTATGGCTTTTATAATTTTACATATAATAATGATTTGGCTACCCCTCCTACCTGTGATATTGTTTCACAAGTCCAGTTGCATATAAAAAATTCCTACCCTTTTGGTACTAATTATTAAACAGATTAGTCAAGTAATTAATCTGGTTTTGATTGGGGAAGGAGTTGGAATTCAATAAGCCGATTAAGGGCATGGTTAATCATTCGAAAAGTATTTTTAAGTGTTGAGCTTAATTTATAAAGTACTCTCAATCTTGCCTAAAAACTCAGTTTGAGGCTAGCAATGATGGGGGGTTTCAATTCTTTCCAAATGCACCTATTGATGTTGAGAATTCTCCTAGTTTTGTTTTCACTAATGTAAGTTTATTTAAAAAAATTCCTCCAGTCTTTGTCATTGAGGGTTAGTAAAATAGGTGTTTATATGATACTTTTCTTTGTAACTTTTTTAACAGGTGAGTCCTATTCAATATAGGCATGTGCTACTGATGCCATGGATTTTTGAGTGTTTACCTCAAAGGATTGACCATGCAAGCTTCTTGCTTGCACTTCAAATGGCAGTTGAAGCAAGGAATCCATATTTTAGGTTGGGTTACAACAGCTTGGGTGCATTTGCAACCATTAACCTTAACCATCCCCACTTTTCAGGTACTCATTACTAATCAACTCGAGATCACTACAATGCAATCAGTGTTGTTAAAACGTCGTTTCAAACGGTTTAAAACGGCCGATTCTACGTTTTTGCACCTCAAAATCGTGTCAAAACGCACCTTGAAACGGTTTTTGGGGCAAATAGTTTGAAACGACGAGTCAACTCGCTAAACTCGGTTGACTTGGCAAGTTTACCGAGTTGACTCAGTTTTTTTTTTAAAAAAAAGCCAGTACCCACCGAGTAAACTCCTCCGCCGTATTGTTGCTGCTCCTCTGTCGTCGCCGTCGCTGCTCTTCCGTCATCGCTGTCGTTGCTCCTCCGCCGCCGCTTGTTGTAGCTCTTTCTTAGTGAGTTTCCAACTGATTGAAGAAGATGATGAGGTTAATGTGAAGAATAAGGTGGTGGTAGTGGTGAACATGTTGCAGAGACCCATATTTATGAAGAAAAAGGTGAGACATGGTGGTGGGGATGGTGCTACGAGAGGGAGAGTTCTAGGAGACATGGATAAGAACAAAGCCACCGACGGCGGATTGATGGAATGAGTTTTTTGACTTCCTTCGTATGCTTTGCTTCTCCGTATCAATAGGCTAGGTTTTCCCTATTTGGGCCTCATTTTGCTTTCTGTAACCACCTTTTTTCTTTCTACAGTTCCGTATTACATTTTTGAAATAGACTTTTAAGTTTTAATTTAAATAGTTTCTATTTACAGTCTTTTTTATTATTAATACACTTTACTTATATAGTGATGACTAAGTTTGAACTTATTTTATTTCCTTAATGTTTGGACTTAAATTTGTGATAACTTGTGTATTGATGTGTTTTAGTTATATATATTAAACTCTTACGTTTCGTTTACGTTTCACATTTTTACGTTTTTGCTTACCCCACCGTTTCTGCGTTAACACTACGTTTTAACAACATTGAATACAATCATAGTTATCAATAGCGGCCGGAGCAGCCGCTATAACGACGGAGCAGAGCGGCGCGGCCTGGTACCGCTACGGTGGGTAGTGTAGCGGTGCAGTTTGGGATAGCGATGGGTGCGGCCGCGACAGGGACGTGGCATCGCGCCCGCGATTTGCATGGGTATTGTGAAATGTCGAAAATAGCCAAAAAATACCTCATTTACATGGGTTTTTCATTTTCTCCCTCTGCGATCTCAAACCTTCTTCGTCTCCTCCCTCCCGCGCGACCTCGAACATTCTCCCTTTTCTCCCTCCCACGTGACCTTAACTCCCTGCGCGCGCGGCCTTGGTTTCCTCTTCTCCCTCCGGCGCGACCTAGAAAGAAAAACAGCGCAGTAGCAAAGAGGAGGCAGGCAGGTAGCAGCGAAGAGGAGAGAGAAGGAGGGAGCAGCGTAGAGAAGGAGACATATTATATGCTAGGTTTATAGTATTTGGGCCTGATTTGCTTTCTGTACCCCCTTTTTTTATTTCTACAGTTTCATATTACATTTTTTTAATGAATTTTTAAGTTTTAATTTGGATAGTTGCTATTTACAGTCTTTTTTTTATTATTAATACACTTTACTTATTTTATGATGACTAAGTAATATATTTTGCTTAAGAATTTTTATTGTTAATGATAATTAGTGCATGAATTTTTAGTTATATTTCTCTTTTTCAGTTTATATATTTATATTATAAATTTTTTAATATATATATAAAAACATTAGAATAATCATCCCGCTATCCCAATTTTGAGGCTTGGCCACTCCGCTCCGCTATCTAGATAACTATGAATGCAATGTTCTTCATATTGAGTACCCCCTTCATTAACAGTCTGGATCCGCCACTGCCTTCTCCCAGGTTCGGCAGTAGCTTCTCTATCCACCAACCCATGACTAAATTTTTAATTTTTGTTACAAAGTATTAACAACAGAGTAGCGTTGCCGCTGATGTTCAATATTTGTAGAATAGGGTTTACGGTTTATTAACATCTCAAGAACCCTTCTCACACAGAAGAAAAGTCTTCTCTCCCAGCTAAAGCAAAGATGCAAAATCGTAAGCGAAAAGACACATTCGACGCCCAACCTCGAGAAACTTCTAAACGGCACCGTTTGGAACGTCACAGTCCCTGGAACAACCTTAATCTTATACTCTGCATCCAAGACAAACACCATGATCTGTCCAGGTTATTTTCTGTTTTCTAATAAAATGAAATGCTTTGAACAATGTGTGGGAGAGCAGTTACAATTTAGTAATCTTTGAACAGTGTTTTAATCTCTCCTTGTAAGCTATTCAAATGGATACTGAGATCAAATTTATTCTTCTTCCATGTGTGAAAATGCAGCAAGGTCAATCAAGCCTTCAATTTTGTGCAGTCTTATAATGGTGAGGATTGTAAAACCATAGAACTGCCAAGACTACTGTGTTACCTTAATGATTGGATATTGGCATTGCTATTCCCTCCAAATGAGAAGAAAAACTGGGGTGATGGAAAGTCACCGCCGCAGCTTGAGGGAATTGATGCATATATGGATCTTCGTTGTTGGGAGATATTCAAGTTCTGCTTGCAGGAGTCTTTGAAGTTCCACGTCTCTTTGAGTATTCCCCGGAACCTCCTACAAACTGTTCAGTTCGTTGCCAGAAATGTTCTGTCACTGCTATAGGGTTCGTCTATCAGTTCAGGAGAACTTTTTATATCTGATGCTAGGTATAAACTGTGTGATACCACTCTTGACTGTGTTTCATTGGTATTCTCGTCTCATGGTGGGTTGTCAAATAAAAACTTGGACTCGTGGGTTGACACAGCCAGGGTGTTGCTTGAACTTGTGCTTAAAATGTATACCAATAAACTTGATGGCAGCGACATGGGTGCTTATGCACTTCGCTTTCTGTGGTCGGTGCTTCAGCCATTCTCTATGTTGAGGGTACATCTAACTAAGAAAGGATTTCGTAACTTTGTGGATAAACTTCTTGAGCCGCTGTTGCATTTATCAGGCGAGTTGCATCTTCGGGTTAATGAAAGTAATCCCATTTGGGCGTCGAGATTAATGGAGGTGGTAGAAGAAGTTCTTTCTCATGGACTGTTTCATCACGTGCATATTCCTGAGTTTTTAAGCTTGCATGTTTCAGAAAACGATGATGCTTCATGTAATGATAAGTCAAATGACTCAAAGGCAACTATTAAGAGTTATACTAGACATTTATTTGATGTACTGAGCAAAATTATCGCTAAGAAGAATGATATGGCAATGAGTAGCTTAGGCTTGTTATTTCACTTGTATGTTAATTCAGCAAGAAAATTCAAACTGGATGAAGGGCACCAGACAGTGGAGAATATAGATGGTTCATGGCACAGTGCCAGGAAAACACTGTAGCTCAAATAATTTTTCTGCAGACCTTCAAAACTCACTTTTTTAATTTTTTTGTACTGATTATGGAACCCCTTTTGCTGAAGATTAATGCCTATATTCAAGTCGAAGTAGATGCTAATCCCCTGTTGTTGGATTTTCATGCTTTACTCAAGTCTATTGGTAAATTACTTGCTAGTTTTATGCAAGGCAAAGCTTATGTGAGAACTGAGGACACATCCGGAGGAGCTTGTCTTAATTTCTTGAAGAAAATATTTAATACATTGATGACTAGTTTCGCTAGTGTACTTCACTTCTCCAACTATGATACAACCAACAGGACGGAGATATCTAGTACTTTGCCTGCTAACGAGATTCTAGTTGCTATGGGATATCTTTTGCAAATTGAATATGAGGTTATTGGAGAAGACTTGGTAAATCTGTGGCTTCTCATGTCATGCTCTGCCATCAATTGCAATTTGGTGAATGTTCTTGACCAATGCCCATTACCTTCCACTATACCTGCCCTGGGATGCCAAACAATTTATCTCTACAGTCTTCGCCAGGTTCGTATCAAAATTCCGATTACTGTTTATTTATGTTGTATTTTTATCCCATATCCCAGACTTCAGTAAGTGTTATGTTTTAGAGGTTTTGCATGGGTTCTGCCTTGTTGGTGGTTTTATTACTTCATGTCCTAGTCACTTGGTGTAATTCTAGGTTTGATTTTTTGGCAAAGGGGAGGGGAAATGATGTTTTGGGTGAGGGGAAATTTTTTAAAAATGGTTATATTCTTGGTTTTGATTGAGCTTATGTTGTATTTACGTGTTTGAAATGTTGTAGGTGGAAATTGCTATTTTAGCATTGCGCAAAGCAATAAGGCTTGTTATATCTCACGAGGGTATTACTGAGGGTTCTTCCAGGTTCTTGGTATTTCTGTCAAATGAATTTCATTCTGAAGCAGTTGAAAGGCTGTTATCTTCGGACAAGTTCATCAATGCCATTTATAAAGCTGTTGAATCGATTCCTGAAGGGCAAGTATGTGGTTGTATTAGACAAATAACAGAAGATATTTCAGAATCTCTCAGGTGGATGAAAGATTTCTGTCCATTGGTTGATGGCAAGAGATTGCAAATTTTTAATCTGCAAGGGGAACTGCTGGGTAGAAGCTTGTCTAGACTGTATTGTTTAGTTCTTGGTTCGGTTATTATCACCAACAGCAACCGCAATCTTCTTGGAGTTGCTGTAAAAGAACTTATGGCATTAGTGCGTCCCTACTTGAGTATTCTAGTTGGGCAACAGCCAGATATAATCTGCAAGTTCTTTTCTTATGTCATAGGAGAAACTGTTGATCAGGTGGTTAGAAAGGGAAAAGTTTTAAAGAAATTTGGTAGGTCCAGTCAATGGGTCCTTGTGTTCTTCTTTCAGTTGTTTGTGTGCTGTCAAAGCTTATATAGGCAAGCAAGCCTTAGGCCTCCTCATTTGCCAAAGATGTCTGCGGAGGTGGAGGATTACACAGCATATTCTACCTCTGAGTTGATGGAGAGGATTGATGAGATAGACTTTGGTTATTTTTCTTTGATTGTTCAACCCTCTTCTTCCCTCCTTGTTGTTATGCAATTTATTTCTGACATATATCTTAAACTTGGCTCAGATGATTCTTCCCCTTTGATCTATATATTTCAGTGTATGGCTCTTCGAAGGCTTGTTTACTTGAATAAGCAGATTAAATTGTTCAAGTATTTAAAAAAGAAACATTATTTGCAAGAGAAGTCTTATAGATCTCAAATCAAGGCACGGAAGGAAGAGGCGGCTGGCCTTACTAATTTTATTTTGGAGTATTTATCATGTGTGTATCAATCGCCAATCTTTGTTTCTGATTATGTAACTTGTGAAGATGTAGTTTCCGTGGTTACTCAAAGCATCCAAGACCACATCAAAGAAAGAAGCAACCAATGGGATTGGGATCTAGGAGTGTATGTTGCTGGCAAAAAATCATTGCCAACACTCATTTGGTCAAAGCTTTGCAAAAATGTTGATATTTGGAGCAACCATGCTTCAAAGAAGCAATTGAAAACGTTCTTCTCACATTTACTTCGTGCTTACCTTCACAATGTAACAAGTAGTTTTCAAGAGCCAGGTGCGCAAGAAATTGACAAGTGTAAGCTGCTCAAGAGGGTCACTTTGTCACAAACATCATGAGAACTTCTGAATGATTCACTTTTTTATGAACAAAAAGTTAGATCCTCCTTTGGTTATACACAATTCGTTTTTTACCCCTCACACACAAACACACTCATAATAATAGAGTTGCATATCAATCTTTGCCGGTGTTTGTCTAGCTTATTTCAGTTTTCTATAGAAATCTTTAATTTGTGCTCGCGTGTGATATTTTGAGCAAGAAAAGGTTAATTCATTTCATACTGTTGTTTCAGTTTGCTCACAGGAGTCTCGCCTCAATGTTTTGCCATGCTTTAGAGAAATATGTGCTACCATTGTTTAGTAACATTCCATGTACTGATGTCAATCTTCAGTCATTGCCTGATTGGCTAGAGGCTTTAAGTTCCCTTGACAACTCAGCAATGCTTGTTGATAAAAATAAAGAAATTCTGGTCGATTGTTCTGCAGTGGAAAGTTCAACCACTCATTCATGTGACAAACTTCCTGCAGATATCAGCAGAAAAGACAAGACTTTCCCTGTCACTGACAAAATTTTTAGAGATTGCCACCATTTGCTTGATCTATTTTGTCGGGTGCAAGATAAAAATGCAAGATCATTTTCACATCTTGTGACTTGTATTTTCAACCTTGAACGGTACACTCATCTCTTTGTTGGATACTACTTTATGGTTTTTTGTCTGTGTGCAGATAATAAAAGAACTTACATTATAGAGAAGAGAAACATTTCAACTAATGCTGACGTAGGGTATTCATAAAAGACAGAAAGTAAAGGGAAACAGAGTGTCAAAGAGCTTAAAAGTGTAAAAATACCAGAAAAAAAAAATGGAAGATTTTATTTCTTGATTGAAAATGAACAATACCAGGAAAAAAATCTATCCTCGAAATGGTTTCCCCTTTTATAACCTAGTACTTGTTCAATTCCCCAATGCTAACAACTCAGAATGTGTTTTTCCCCTTACATCCTTCTATTCATTTCTCTAAATAACCCTTTATAACTAGCTAACTTACTAACTACTCTAGCTATTCCAAACAAATTTTACCTTCCCTTCTGTCCCAATTCCAAACACAACCCTATGCCTTAATAATTGATATACATGTTTAGGTCTTCAGAGTCTTTTCACTTTGATCTGTTGCTTATATTCTAATAGTACTTCAAAACTAGACTTGTTACTATTTCCAAATAATTTTACTTTCGCAATAATAGCCTAGAGGACATCAAACCAGTACAGCTATATGATATAGAATTTAGGTAGGAAAGATAAAGGAACAGGATAGAGAGAGAAGAGAAACAGAGTCCTGGGAAATTGTGCACTGCACTTATTGATCAATATTTAGACTTAGTTTGTCTAAAATTCAACCCTACTTCATTTATAGGCAGCTTACCTAATCCATCCAATAGATGACTAACTAACTGACTAATATTCTTTTCCTATTTATATTTATGCAAGACTATTTGTTTATATTTTTTTATTAGTCACTGTTTGTTTATATATTCAAAAGCAAGAAAGTAATTGGATGAAAATATAAAATCATCTCTCTTTGCATTGAAATTTTCAAATTTTTTTATGATACATTCCTTGACCTTTTTTTTGGTTACACATTCCTTGATCCTTGCTGAAGAGAAAGAAATTCAAATAGTTGTGAACCCATGATAAAATGTCTTGGACACATTCTTTAGTTGTTTACTGCAAAGATTTTTTTGAAGCATAATTTGTGAAACAAATGATTCATTCTCAAGTTTTAGCCTACTTAAACTTTGCAGTCTTCTTGTTGGTGCCTTGCTGTATTTTAAGAGTACAATGCACTGGGATTATTATTGTGAGTATTTAAGATTATTTGTCTCTTGTCGGAAGACATTATGGCATATATTAATTGGATTTTATGATAAGGCAAACACTATCCCATTCTCGCCAAACTCGATTATTTCTGGAAGTTCGCTACCTATATTGTGGCTTTCAAAGTCATTATCTGTGGTTGTTGGGATTAAAGAGGCACTCTCAGACAAAAAAATTATTCTCTGTAAATCTATGATGTTTTCCTTAATGCATTACACATCAAATGTCTTGTTCGGCATAGGAAAATATCAAATTGTTCACGCTTTTTCCATTAGTAAAGAAGCTGAGATGCTTGTGAAGAGATCTCTAATCATAAGATTAGCCGTGATGAGAATCATTTGCTTCCATATTCTCAGGACTCCCCCAAGCTTGAGGCATTGAAATGTTTAACCTTTATGGCTGAGAATTTGAGAGAGACGATACAGAGCTTGCTTGTTTCTGTTCACAAAACCCCTTGCAATGCCAATGTGGGATTGGTCTTGCTCATCAAAACATTAATAAATTGTCCTCTTCAGCTTGTTGCTTTAGTAAACTTTTGTGGGGCCTAATCATATCATCCACGGGCCAAACAGATGCTAAAGATATTGATGAAAAAGAAAAAGTGTTGACGTGGAAAAGTGAGCATGCCTCTGAACTGGACAGTTGTATATCTTCTCTTGTGGAACTTACCGATGTTTTTGTTAACAAATTGCTTATCGAGAGTAATCAACTTTCCAAAAGTTCACACAATACACAACATTTTGAAGATCCAGCCATGAAGTTATCCTTGTCAAGTACCGATTATTTGTCATCTAAAAGTTTAGTTTCTAAGGCTTATTATGCCTTGGTACACAAAATGAATCTAAAGCTGCAGCTACTTGCTTTACTTCATCAGCTGTTGATAATGTCTCCAAAAGTGTCAGTGATCATGGGAGAATGTTGAATCCAAAAAGTGAAAACTCTGTTGTCAGGGTTTTGGCCAGGGTGGAATCCACTGAGCTACAGTCTGAATAAGCCTTTGTTGCAAAGCTTGGTAAAAGGTGATCACCCTGAAGTAGCTTTTTTGCTGAGACAATTGTTAATTGTTTTCGCTTCTCTTTTGAGGCTAAATTTGCTGCAAGATGATGGTTTCTTACCTTCTAATTTTGTACCTACTTTCATTGAAATTTCACAAGTCCTGTTATTAGAATTTACAGAGATGGTTGCGGTCCCACATTATTCTGCTTTGCTTTTGTTAGATGGTGCTTGCAACTATTTGAGAGAATTAGCAGGTTATTTTCCTTTCGCTGATCCTACCTCCTCTAGAAAAGTTTACACAAAATTGATACAGATTCACATGAGGGCAATAAGCAAGACGATTTTGTTGCAAGGAAAAAGGGCAACACTAACCTTTCATGAAAGACAGTCAAGTACCAAGTCACTTCATAAAGGATCGGTTGAAGCTTATTCTTTTACTGAATTGCACTGCTTTTCCTTGGATGAATTTAAAATTGGGCTGCGGAATTCATTCAAAGCATATATAGAGAGGCCATCTGAATTGCATCTTTTGTCTACTATACAGGCCATTGAGAGATCTCTAGTTGGTATTCAAGAAGGATGTACTGTGATTTATGATATAAAAACAAGTAAAGATGGGGTGGGGGGGGGGGGGGGGGGGATTTCATCATTTGTGGCAGCTGGCATTGACTGCTTTGTCATGATTCTTGAATTTGTTTCAGGTAATAAGAACCTCTGCTGAGAGCACATATCATGACAGTTTTGAACTAACATTTCATTTCATCAGTATTTGAAATCTGCAAATTACATCCTTTCTTTTGTATCCTTTTAGTCGTACTTAAAGTCAGTACATCATTATAATATTTTGATTAACTTACGATATTTTGGAAATTGCAAAAAATATTAACTAAAAAAGTTGTTACAGTTTTATTAGTTTTTATTCAGAAAAAAACTCTACACACTTTTGCTTATGACAGTCATTTGTGGGATAATGGGTAACATGTTTTGTCCTTATGTTGTTTTCTAAAACAAAGCTGGGAGACTCAGGTCCTTCATATATTAACTAGATTTGTAATTTTATCGTAAATGCTCACTGATATGTAATGTTATCTTGACATTATTTTTTGGGAATCAAATTGAGACTGATTATCAAGTACTTACATGTTTGATCAAATCAATGCAAAATGTTGAATAGGACAATGCATACATATTATAATTATTCAATGACGACTTTTTTCTCCTTTTTAAGGTAGGAAAGGCTTGAAGATGATTAAAAGACACTGTCAGAGTTTTGTAGCTTCTGTTTTCAACATTATTGTACATTTACAGAGCCTGCCTATTTTTTATGATAACTTGGCATCTGGAAAAGTTGCCAGTACCCCTGATCCTGGGTCAGCCATTCTCATGGGTGTTGAAGTACTGATTACAGTTTCAAGAAAACATACTCTATTCCCGATGGATGTGTGGCATGTGGGTCACATGTTACATATCCCTGCAGCACTCTTTCAGAACTTCTATCAGCTTAGAGTTACTAAAGCTTCTGGCCCATCAGAAACATTGATGATTTCAGAAGAGCATATTTGTGATCAATTAAAGAGAGTGGATTTCTGTCACGTAGATCACCAGTTCTTAGTTAACCTATTTGAAGTGTGTTGTGAACTATTATATACCACTATTATGCATCGTCCAAGGTATGTTTCGTTTTTTTATCTTTGAAGTGACTGAACAAAGTACAACTTCCCATGTTTTTTTTTTAAAAAAAAGTACAACTTCCCATATTATTGAATGGCTAGAGATGACAAATTTGCTATGGGATATATATTTAAGGCTTAAATATATTTTTAGTCCATTTTACATCCTGCTTTCTGTTGATATTAACATTGACGAAGGACACAGGTAGCAAGATTTCAGGGGGTAAAATTTGATTTTTGTCCATATATATGATAAAATTCTTGGGAGAACTACACAAAAGTTAGCCACTATGGTTGCAGAGCCCAAAGCCTTATAAATCCCATAATATAAGAGTCCCATACTTCCTAAGTCGGACTCAAGTCCCATTTGCAATTGGGATCTTAACATGAACTTTGTATACTTTAGTCTATTTTAATTTTAAAAAATTTTAATTTGATCTTGTAATTGTTAAGGACATTTTGCTGCCTCTTGTAGAAGACGAAGTGAGTAGACTGATTGCCTGTGATAAAATTCAAGAAATTAAACTTTTTTTGGTTGAAGAAAAAAAAAATAAGGCCTTAATTTAACAAATCATATCTTTATCTTTAATTCTTACTTTTGAAAGCTTATCCTTTTTAATTTCCTTTTGCTTACGCAGTTTGTTTTTATAATCATGATGCAGATAAACAAGCAAAAACATATCTTTGGTCGTCAATGTTCTCTGTTTTTATCCAATTACATATGGGTTTATTCAGGATATGGTGATCCCAAGAGAAGTGGCATCAGAAGGTTATATACAACTCTCATTGTTTACTCATTTCTTTTTCTGTCAAAGTTCACCAGTTGCAAGATTACATTTCCATCACACTGCAGAGCCCCCTTTTCTGTTTCTGACTTTTCATTAAGCTTTGGCCAATTCATATATATAAAGCCTGTCTTGCTCATATTTTGAACCGAATAATAATTAGAAAATATCAATAGAGATAAAATTTGGTAGGATGAGCAGACTTCTTCAGAAAAGTGTTGCCAGTGATCATAACCATTAACAAATAATTATATTAATTATTGCATCATTATTTGCAGAGAAGTGGATGAAGCTCTAAGACCGGGTGTTGATGCTTTAATAGATGCTTGCTCACGTGATGATATTCAATATCTTCATACTGTATTTGGGGGTAAGTAATCTCGACTCGATAGATTTTACTAAAGGAATTAAAGGAAGAATCTAACTTAAGTTTCCTTTTTGTAGAAGGACCTTGCAGAAATATCATGTTAAGTCTTGTGGGTGATCGCAAACTTACCGAATTTAAAGGAAAAGTTTGATCTTGAAATTCTGTTGGTGGTAATTTTTTGTGCAATCATTTTATTTCCCCATAGAACTTTCAACCGAGATTGATAATGAGGTGTCGACTAATATTCATAAAAAGCAATTACTGCTCCCGTGGAAAACTTTGTTTATGCAAATTCTATATGTTATGAAATCAGATCTTCAGCAGCTTCCATTCTTAGTGGAACTTCTTTTTTAGATGCCTACTTCATATTTAAGAACTTGTATCTTTGTCATGGGTTTCTTCATGGTAGTGAGATGTATTCATTTTTTAGGAACTGGTAAATACCATTTGCATTTCCAATATATATTCAGTTTGTAGTACAGTACATTAGCAATATTCAGATGAAAGCAAAAACTATCATATACCTACTTATTCGATGAGCAGAGATAAATGCAAAGGCTCTAGTGTTTGTTTTTTGGTTAAGTACCTGTTTTAAGTTTTTTTATTTCAATATGGAGTAACATTAACTTTTTGGGTTAACTAAATTTTTAGTCTCTAAATTGTTTTAAATTTTGGGTTTTAATCCTTAAACAAAACTTTGACTGCTCAAGGTTCTTAAAACATTTTCTTTTGCTAAGGTTTTAGTCTCTACCGTCTATTTACATTATTAAATTATGATGTGTCATTAATTTTATTATTCAAATTCAAGTCCTAAGCATGCAATGTTGTTAAATTCTTAGGAGAGTTTTATTATTCATAATCCAGGGACAAATCCACCTATTGTGAAGTGGGGTCGGGCAATTGCCCCCATTAGAATTTTTTAACTATATATGTGTAATAAATAAAATTTTCCTAATGAAAATAGGTATTATTCGTATTTTTAAATGTATACACAAAATAGAATTAGAAAAAGGAAATAAATTGATACTAATTTTATTATTTTATTTTTTTAATTTTGATTTAATTACTATTTTGGATCTCTAATTTATTTTTTAGGTTCAATTTAGTCTTTTTAGTTTTAAAAGGTCCAATTAGGTTTTTTTTTTTTAAAAAAAAATAAATTCAATTGGACGCTTTTTTCCTCCATCATTTCTGAATATTTTCCAAAAATGAAACCAAATCAAATCCATTTTAAAAATAAAGACCTAATTAGAAATTATAAAAATAAAGGAACTAAAATGAACCTATTATATATAAATTAAATGATTAAATTGAACCTTTTAAAAATAAAAAGAACTACATTTAGCCTAACAAAAATTAAAGAGCCAAAACAATAACCTAATTTTTAATATTTCAACTCCTCTAATAAACATCTAACAAAGCACACCGATTAGTTTAGTATCTTATACTACATGTTTTCATTTAAATGATCCTATCCCAATTCCCAAAATGAGCAAGAAAATGATTAAGAGACTTTGTCATTTAAGATATTTTTCTATTTTTATCTTCTCTATTTTCATCCTCTACCATACGTTAAACTAAACAAAGCATAAGTGTCAAAAGCATTACCATTGGCTTATACCTGTCAAATTTTTACAAGACGTTCACTTGTACAACTTTGTTAATTGACACGTACTTCATGAATTTTAGTTTAAATATAATGATTTACGTGTCAATTACACATGGATAATTGACAATATTAAGATTAAAAAATAAAAACATTTCAACACCGCAAGACTTTATCTTTCGAATCAATCGATATATGATGAGTACTCGTGCAAGATTATGCTCCTAATCAATAGAAATTAAAAACTGTCAGGAGCTAAAAGATTCTCTGATCAACTTTCTATCCAAAACGAAGAAATGATTTTAAACAATTTCTTCTACATTTTGGCACAATTTCAAATACATTTTAACTAACTACTGTTCAGACACTCGGAACAAAAGAAAAAAGCATCACCACCGTGGTTCCTCTCACTCTTCCCTGTAATCTGGATTCTCCTTCAATATTACGAAACCTTCAAGAATTGGTGATAGGGGAATGTATCTGAAGAAAAAATCATTGTTAGTATTAGAAGTTAGAAATATAGCATAAGCCAGTTTCAAATTGAAGGCATAGGTGAATTACTTTTCCGTTGCGAGCTCGGCCCTGTCCCCAGCAGCCAGAAGAACAGGGGTGGAGTGGGTCTGAAAGCCAGTGATTGTTTTCGGACGACCTGCTTGTCCAACAACATCTACGGCTTGTCCAACACGAACAGGCACTGATAGAGGCTTCAAGTTCTCATCCACAGTTAACAACATCCTTGGCTGTAGCAACAAATTACAAAATATAACTGAGAATGGTTTAAAATGGGGGAAGGAGAAGAGTCCATGACTGGAAAGAGGAAATGAAACTCGATCAAACCTGCATTGCCAAAACGAGGAAGTAGAGAACATAGTGATATTTTCCCAACACGATAGCTTTCATGTCTAGGCATGCGTGCAACATGGTAATTAATCCAGCAAGTGCTGTCCTGTAAAAATGATACACAGAATGTGGATTAGAAAATAATATTACAGTAAAGCTGTAAACATCATTTTAAAGTCACCAACTCAGGAAAGGCTGATAAAGGTTTGCTTACGGTGATAGTAAGAAGCGATCGGAATGATATGGATTAAGTGTTAATAAGCCCTTTCCCAAATGTACAAGACCTTGAGCAATCCGCACCTATAGATAAGGTAAAAGAAAATGGGTGACCATAAAAACAGTGGAAATTAGAAAATAAGGAGGAGGACAGCTTAGAGAAAGCTTACGCAGAATAGAAGGCTGGTATCCTTGTAGTAATAACTTGAAAGATTGCGAAGCATGCCAGCAATTCGAGCATTGTTCGTTCCAGCACCTATCAGACCCAAGGAGATAACTGCCGCCTGAAGCATATAAATTGTTTTAGCTACAAATAAAATATAGACCCAAATGTTCAAAGTAAAGAGACTAACATCTTACCATAGCTACTTCTGAATCAGTATCATGGCTAAGTCTGCTTAAGGTATCCATAACATTGACCTGGAATGATTCAGTAAAAAGTTAGCAAAAGTTGGTGACATCTTGCAGTTGCAGCCCTACAACTATAAGTCATATTTTCAGAGCAAGGTAATGCGTTTCACACTGTTCAATAATAACACTGCAAAAGTCATAAAATGCAGGGAAGCAAGTCCATTTTACCTTTGGATTTGATATACAGAGTAGACCAAGTGCCAAAGGAACTGCTCGGCGAATATTCTGCTCTCCATATTGTAGAAGATGTTCTAATGATCGAATTGCCATCTCAAGTCCTAATTCTTCAGCCATAGCTACCATAGCAATTCCAAGCACAGCAGGACCTTGGTGAGTTTCACCTTTATCAAGATGTTGTGAACAATGACCCAAAAGATTTTGAACCTGCAAGAAAGAAGCATCAGCAGATATAAAAATGAAAAAATGCATCAGCAATTATAAACATAGAAAGGTGCAGCAGAAGTTTCATTTTTAAAAAACTTCATAACTAATTCATCACAAGTTTGTACCTTGAGGACATTTCCAGTTCCAGCATAGGCACATGATAGTAGTGTCATGTCACAGTACTTTCTAATTTTTTCATTGAAAGTCTTTGAAACTTCGGCAGTTGCCTCAACACTGTCCTGCAGTAATAAAGCACAATGTAAAGAGTGAGTATTAGTGTATTACACTTAACAATAGCAGAACCCTACCACTATCAATTGTTATTCAGAAATTAAAGATTAATGAGGTGAAAAGAAAATAATCTATAATACAAAAAACAGAGACGATAGACTGCCAGACATCTATTTACCTGCTTTCCAAGATATAGAAGACCAAGACCGAGAGGTAAAAGTCGTGTAAGGGGCTCTCCCAACTCTGACTCACTCCGGTCCATTAGTGTATATATAATTGCTTGAGCAATTTCTTCATTGCAAGAACCCACAAAGATCAAGCCCAAAGAAATAGCAGCAAAAGCAAGCACCTCAACTGAAGCTTTAGAATCATTCAGTACACCTGTCAATTTCTCACGTAACTGAAAGAAACAAGAATAAATTAAAACTTCTTACATTTGCAAATAGTAAGTAATATGTATCTCATTTTATATTACTAACAAGATTTCAAAAAAATTAGAGAAAAAAAGAAAACCTGCTCATTCTGAGAACCAGCATATGCAATTCCCAAACCCATAATTGCACCAATCCTGGTTGAAGTGTCTTCTTTATCTATATAGTCACCAAGAAGTGCCATTGCCTGAAAAGGAGTAAAATGAGATATAATTTAGAAACTAAAAAGATATGTCATACTCTCATTGAACAAAGGTAACAACAAAAAAACTCACAGGATCACAGTCATTCTTGATACTACAATTCACAATTCCCACTCCCAGTAATGCACCAGCAATGACATGATTATCATTACTATGGAAGTACTTGTCAATTTGAGCAAGTCCCGAGTCAACATCCCAGAGTAAAATCATACCCTGTCATGATACACTAGTGTTGTAAATGAAATTTATATGGTACAACCATGGATAAGAAAAATTGTTTTGGTAAGAAAATTCATACCAGACTAGCTGCAGCACTAGTCTTCCCATGTTCCTTATTTTTGAAAAGCCAATTTCCAGAAGAAGCACTGCTTGAAGAATCTGATGGAACAGTCATCAATTTATCCTGCACAATGATAATGGGAAGTGAGAAGTAGAAGATTGAGGAATAGAAGAAGAGATCATTAAACCAAAATCACAACAAATACAACATACAGAATCTTGAAATAACATTGTACCTGACCAAAGCCAGCATTTACAAATGCATTAACAAAAGTTGCAGCAAGGTTCTGTCTAGCTGAGTCAACACTTGCACCAGCACTAGCCCGTCCATCAAGCAAGTGTGCCTAGAACAAACAAGCAGAGTGAAACATAAGGTTCACAGATAATCAACAAAGTGGCACACTTGAGACAAAAAGTAACACATTTAGAAACTTTTTTTCCTGATACATTGAATACAAGCACAATCACAGAGTTGTCTCATTGCTAGTACAATTGCTGTCAACATAAAGCAATTCAGTACAAGAAGCATCAATCAGAACATGCAGCTGCAGCTTTAGCAAGGAAGGCACCTCAAACAAATAATTCAAACATTTCATGTCTCATCATTGATGACCAACATACAAATTATTTCAGTTACTAACCTAGCCTCTTATATAGTGAGACTCCAAATTTGACAGAAACCAGCATATCAGAACCAATTGTTCCATTTATAAATTAGCAACAAAATCTCACACGTGAAATATTATTAGAAAATGATTATGTAACCTACGTACAAAACACTAGAAATAAATGTCATACGGAAATTCTGTAGCAAGACATTATTTCAATTTCCACAAGAGTATATAACAAATCAGAATCAACTGATACACAATATACATATAACCATCACCAAAAATTCTTAGATATGACAAGCAACCATAGTACAAGCCGCAAAAAACTAATGTATACAAAAAAAAAAAAAAAAATCGCGATTCACTTGTACATGAACAGGAAGTTATATCTGGTATAGAGTACATTAACAAAAGTAAAATTACAATCAAGATCACACCTTGTATATATCCTCAGGGGACTTGGGCTCCATGACTTCAATATCACGAGCAAGGGTAAGATATCCTTCACTTAACTTAGAATTGTTTATGATTTCCTGCAACAATTCTCTGTCCTCATCATCTGCAACCATCTCCTCATCAAGCTCAAAAGTAATTCCCTGCATGTAAACAATAATCAACACAATAAATATCTGTCAAAAGACCATCAACGAGATCAGTGGCGGATCTAGGACCTTGGGTTAGTTGGGGCAATTTATTTAAAAAAATAAAAAATTAATAATTATCATTATCATATGAAATAGTTGGGTTCAAACACGAAGATAAAAGTTACAAAATATAAAATTTTAAGATAAATATGTGCACTTTATTAAAATAAGATGATATATTTACTTACTCTTACATATGAACAGATAAGAAAGTTCAAATACATAAAATTAAGGAGTACAAAATATAAAATTAGGAAGTGCAAAATATAATATTTTTGAATAAATATTAGTGATTTTATTGAAATGAGGGGGTGCATTGGCCCACACTCAGCTCAACATAGATCCGCCGGTGAACGAGATTCTAAAAGTAAATCTGATAGTGGAATCTTCTTCGTATCTATCTCCCTCTAGCTTTGTCATTTGTCAACATCAACAACTAAAAGGAGTTGGGTGCATAACTTCACTGTTAAAAAACTTGTGTGTCACAGCTACCTCACATACAAAGCAACATGAGCCAAGATAACTTCACAAAGTACTAACACAGAATCCAGGACTTACATGACGTGCAAGCATGTAACAGAATTGCTTCTTCCGCAGCACATCATTACAAGTGGTGAACACCTCCCTCACATGCTGTCAACAGCACCATAGCTAGTTAATTTCAAGCCATTAGAATTTAAGATACAAAAGAGAGAAATCATTTCACACACACACACACACTCTCCTTAATTGAACAGAAACTAGTGTTAAAAGAGACACTGCAAAAATTTCAGTGTCGCACCTGCATGTTATCCATGAACAATGCAATTTGGAGTGCATTTGGATACTCTTCAAATTGTTTATAGATTGAATATGCAATGTCCAAAACTAGCATATCATCTGGTCCTGGGAGGTATCTACAAAATTACATTAAAAAAACATAAATATAACATGTTTGTCAGAGGAAGTGAGTCAATTTAGTAATTTACCCCCAAAAACATATAGAAGAAAAAACCAAGACAGCAGCATCTGATTTATCATGAAAAATGCTTACAAGTCAAAATAGCTTCCTTCTAAAGAAAACTTTAGAATATTCACTCCCATTGCAACTCAAACTACATATGTAAACCTTTACAAAATATCACTCCCAAATAAGTTTTCAAAACCAATCTTAGAAGCTTCAGAGCCAGGCCTATGACTGCACAAAATCACTCTGTCACTAAAATAAAGAACCCCATTCTTCAGAATCCTAAGCCACAATGGTAGTAAGAGATCCAACTACAATTTAGGCTAACAGTAGTTCTCATTCCTAAAGCAGTGGAACACTTTTTCTCTTACAAGAGTCCAGGATGATAACTGAGATCACTTAATTATTAAATAATTAAAGTATAGGAATCTAGAAATATATACATATAGAGATACAATAGAAATAGAAAATCAAATAAAAGAGTATGAGATTGCAAAACAAACAAAATATCATTCATTATACCACAAAAGATACCGAAGTTAATATGTAATGATAAATTATTATTCTTCTTTCTTTGTCACTATTAAATTCAATTCTCTCTAACATAAACCGAACCTTGATTGCACTTACCTTGCTGAACTGGTGAGATATAGGCAAGTCCTTTTAAAATTTGTTTTGTCAACATGTCCACTCAACATATCCAGATCTTCAACCTAACAAAATTGTATTACAAAGAGTTTACTTCATCAACTGAAGTAGCAAACGTAAGCAGCAACCTAAAAGATCAGGCATATTACCTCCATCAAAAGATCAACAGCTTCAGGTTCTGCATTATGCTGCAGCACAGTTGAAATTAATTAAAATAAACAAATAAATAATAGTCTTTCTCTACTACATCTTGTTGCATCTCTATTCCATAAAGAGTGTACAATTTTTTTTTTTGAGTAAAATGAATATTTTACCTTCATGTGAAAAGCAACAATTTGTTGCACGAGTTCCATAAGATCATCTATGGGGGCCTCTTCACTCTGTAAAAGTACAAAAAATGGCAGCATTTTTCAAATTAAACAGGAACATGAAACAATCAGAAAATTTTAAAAAGTTAACAGTTATCACCACTCAACACAAATCCATATCACAAAGCTATTCGATATCAGAGCATCAATATTATACTAACAGACAATACTAACAGATCTTATTTTACACATTATTTTTAATTCTTAATTTATAACAATGGGGAGCCAAGTGAAGCTCAACTTTGCAAATAGAGTTAATATTTCAGTTAAACTTCAACCCTACTTCTCCAATTACAAAAATAGACAATTGGTTGAAGACATACATAGTAAATTATTAAATGAACTAGAGAAGGTGATTCACAAAATTAAGCACTTTGAAGTGGTCAATATTAACATTTAAATTAGCCAGAAGTCCAACCTGTCGTTTTGCATATTCTTGAGCAATTTCTCCAGCCAGATTCCTGACAAAATAATGAAAACAAAACTAATAAGATTAAGATTGATGATAACTCCTCAGTCAGACTTCACCAGAATTCTAATTTCCGTAGTAATTACCTTCTATAACAATTAAAAAACAACAAAAGATGCCCCAAAAAACAGATTATTCTCACCTAACATACTCGTGACCCCAGGAACCAATGTCACCCTCGGAACCCAATAATCTATACTTGAGGCTTTCCTGCCAGAGCCATAGGAAGAAGTCAATTTGTAAAGGTCTTTAAATCCGTCTAATGAAGGAGCACAACTAAGCCAGAACACAACCATGCCAAGACAATCACCAAAAAGATTTTCAATTTTTAACACAGCAAACTTACTCGTTCGCCTTCGGCAGACATTGTGAGTGCCAAAACCGACAATATATCTGCCAGGTACTTCTGCATTGAGGGAAGACAGACAGGTTAACCGACACAACACTATAATGTTATACTACTAATTTGGACAAAGGAAGCACCGTATCCACAACACACGAATAACTATACCTTCAAATCAGACTCCGCCATAGTTTCATAATACGTCTTAAGAGTGCCATAATGAGGGCGAAGGAACTTCAACGGCTTAGGAACCGAAGTCATAGAGCTCGTGGAAGTTCGAATTTCTTGCCTAGAACACAACCACACATTCCAATTTCAAACACACAAATAAAACTAAAAAAAAATAGTTAAAAATGTCCATTCAGATCAAAATTTGTTCCTTTCGAGCATAAAACTAGGTTTACCTCATGCTCTCGAGTGCAACCTTCTGCAATCCCAGGTCAGGATCCTGAACCCTTTCCACGTACAACTCCAACTGCTGCTTCAACGCCAAATCCTCATCGGACTGCATAAATTACCACAGAAACAATCGATTTTCAATATGTGTGCTTCAGAAAGCTTTCTAGAAATTTGAGTTCTGGAAAGAGCGAAAATTTGAAGCAAGGGTTTTGGACTCACCAGATCTTCGTTTTCGACCTTTTTTTTGGCGACGGCGTCGTCTTTGGCGGCGTTGGCGTTGGCGCTGGCGCTAGTGCCGGCACGATTAGGATCAGGCGCCATCGGAGAAATCGAAAACCCAAAGAGTGAGGAACGAAAGGGGAATGAACTACGACGGAAAATGAAAAGAAAATCTCGCAAGTATAGAGTGTAGTTGCTGGTGCCAGAAATGAGAAAACTAAAGGAAGAACCACTTTGGAGCATCCAGCGCAGAAAGGTTTCTTGTTACCGAGGATTTCTCACTTTAATGGGCCTTCACCCATTTTTGCATAGGCCCATAGTAAACTCTTTTGGGCTCCTCACTAAACACTAGACCCAAATTATAAAAAAAAAAAACCATTGATTATGCTTCCTTTTTGAGATGTTTTATACGCCATAGAACTTCTAATACATCTAGTATAAACAGTGCATTTCTAAAAATAATCTTCGTGTTATTATGGGCTTCATACACAGATTCATATAATCCATACGGATTGCTCAATCAATATGAATAAGGACATTACAAATTTGCCAATTAGGGGTTGGCTAGACTAGGTCAGGCTTGGTTAGGCCTGACCTTAGCCTGATTTAAAAATATAAAGTTTTGTCTGACTTATTTACCTGTCATAAGTTATTTTTTAGACTTGGTCTGACCTATTTAAAAGCCTAATTTGGCCTACAAACCTATTAAAAATCCTATTTTACAATAAATATTGTATATAAAAAATCTAATGATTATACATTAAAATTTTGAAAATTCACATAGTATTTTTCAAAATTTAATATAAATAAAGACATATACTTCAATTTTAATTTGTGCATGAAAAAATAAGTTAAAATTAATTAAAACACTTTTAAGTATTAAACAAAATATTATGAACAAAATAAGAAAGCTAAATAAAATACCATAAGTTTCATTCAATAATCTAGTCTTAATGTCAAATACTAAAATAAATAAGAAATAAGAACCAAAACAATGCGAAGCTTCTGGCTCCCCCTTTGTTGTTGAATTTCCAATTCCTTCTTTTCGTTCTACTTAGGTGGAGCAATCCGAACTCTCGACAGAATATAAAATAGCGTCTTCAAACCTGTGTAGTTTAAAAAATACAAAAACGAATAAAATTTTTAATTCTCAAGCCATCTCCCAAACATGAAGAAACATTTTTTTAGGAAATTTAATTTTGTAAAACACTTTAAATCAATTTAGGAAAGCTAAAGAAACAATTTTTAAATAGAAAATGTCTCAACATCTTACTTATATATCCAAATAAGTAATAATCATTTTATGAGATTTTTAAGGTGATTTTTTGAAGTGGTTGATCATCCACCTTCATAATAAGAAAAAATATTTTTAGAAAAATAAATATATAATTTTTAAGTTTTAAGTTTTAATATATATATATATATATATATATATATATTAAATAGGCATAGGCCTAACATGCTTTTATTAAAGCTTGAGCCTATCTCATTTCCATTCCTATCACCAATTCGTAAGTTAAAATATATTTTACAAAATAATTTGAAATAATGGCACATGCATGTCCCTTGCAACCTTCACGTTATTAAGGTGATGTTCCAACAAACTGAGCTAACAAGTCAATTATGTTATAAAAAAATTAATGTTGATACATATAACACTAAATTTTTTAATGTATATTTAATACACATATAAGTTTATATAATAAATTTTGTAACAATTAATTTTGTTATAAGGTGATGGGAGTACTTGGGTATTCGACAGGCTGAATACTTGAGCACTATGTAAAGGGGTCACCTTGGGTGATAAGGTGATGAGAGTACTCGGGTATTCGACTAAGCTGAATATTTGAGAACGTATGTAAAGGGGTCACCTTTGGGTGAGAAGGTGATAAAAGTACTTTTGTATTTGGTCAAGCCGAGTACCTGAGTACTTATGCAAAGGGGTCATCTTAGTTGACAAGGTGATGAGAGTACTCGGGTATTCGACTTAGCCAAAAACTTGAGTACTTCTGTATAAGGTGTGCTTGAGTGTCCTAAAGGTATTACTAGGGTATCTTTGTGTATTCAGTCTAGTCGGATACCCATATGGTATACAAGCCCCCCAATCCTCTTTAGAACATAGTGAACAAGAAAGGGTTTTAGTTTGCTTTTTGGGAATTTAATCGTTTCTCTTTGAGATTCAGATTTAAGAGTCATTTCTTATTCTATTTCTAAAGGTTATAGAAAAATGAGTGTTATGTTGTATGAAATGAGGCGTCCTTTGTTATTATGTGGATCTAACGATTAGAAAGGTTGTTGGGCTTCAGTAACTACTATGAGTTTTATTATAAAATGAGGGTTTGCCTTTCATAACTTCACTCCTATTTGGTTTTCAAATTTGCTCTACGTTGAATACTCGCTTTTTAAGGTATGTTTCTATCTTGAATTATGAGTTCGGGTTTTGAGGCTAACAACTCTCGGGATTCCGAGGGGTTAGGTGTGTGACCGGTGTGACTAGGGGTGCTTAGGTATGACGATGAGCCGACATCTTCATATTTGAGTTTGGACTCAAGTAGTAGCTTTTCTAGAAGTTCAACTTCTTTGTTGGATGAGGATAGCCCTATGCAGCCACCTACTGAGGAGGTTATAGGTGATCCTACATAAATTTTGTCCTGCCAAAGGGTGGGCATCGAGGCTTCTTGTAGCGACAATGTGGAAACCGTCATGAAGCTGAAGCGTCACATGTTTGCAAAAAGGAAAAAGTATATGTTGATTACCCTTCCCAGATATTCATAGGTTGATGAAGTGAGTTCATTCTATTCTCAGTAAGTGATAAGGTGAGCATTCTACATTTTATCAACTATGCGAATGTGTGTGCCTTCATGGATGATGAGTTTACCCCCTCCTCTTCATTGTTGTTGAAACGATGCCCATGAGAAGTCGGACTCGGCGTTTCTTGAGAAGAAGCCAAAGTCGAACCCATAGGGACCGAGCAGTGAACCATCTGCCAAGGTAGTGCCATAAAGGGACTATTTCTATATGTACAATTGTATTTTTCGCAATCTTCATGTAAAGATCCCCTTCAAAAACTTTATTATGAGTGTGCTTCATATACTCAATGTAGCTCATTCTCAACTTCATCTAAATGGTGGGCAGTCATTCAAACTCTTCGAATTGTTGGTAATGTCAACAACACCTTTGTCATCTAGCCTTTCGATTAAAGTCCCTCTCCTCGTCGTTCACCAACTGAATTGGTTCCTCTTGTCGACAAAAACAAGAAGAAGAGGGGTAGGAGGGAAGGCAAAGAGGAGGCTCGACCTCAAAAGAAGCTTCATTAGCAAACATTGCACTGATTTAACACCCTTCTGAAAACAATAGGAATACCCACATTAACCAAGAGAGGGGGTGAATTGGTTAAAATAGAGTCTTTAAAATTTCTTTAAAACAAACAACGAATTGAAGATCTTTATCACAATTAACCAAGAATGCTTCAATCAATCAAATCACTCAGCTCAAGAAAACAATTACAAAAACTTAACTTATAGAGTAATAAAGAATTCACCGAAAGAATCACAGATTAAGATAGCTAGAAGAAATTAAAAGAAAGTAATCAACACAAGAACTTATACTAGTTCACCTCTCAACAAGAGAAGCTACATCTAGTTTCTTCCAACCAACACTAGGTTAGAGTTCCACTAAATCAAACTCTATTCTTTACAAGCTTTTACAACTGATCACCTTTATCAAACCTAGATAAAGAAACAGAAATCTAAACCCTATAGACTTCTAATGACCAAGAACTAGAGAACACTACTATGTTCTTCCCTCTAGAGGACCCTACTCTAGAAAAAGCTTTAAAGAACTTCTTTGATCTAAGAACTTACAATAAATAAAAATAAACAATCAAATCACTACAAAAGTTTAAGAGATATACAACCTCATGATCCTTAGAAGATGAATGAATGAATTTTACCAAACAAACTCAGGTTGAATGTAAGCAATTCTTGGAATCAACTTGTTGTGCGATTTATGTGAATACGGCAAGTGCACCGATCGTTAACAAGTAATAAAGTAGGTAAGTGAGTTATCGTCTCCACAGGGATTGGGGTAATTTTTACAATAATATTAATTCTAAATGATTGGAAAATAAAACAGCAAATAAAGAGATAATTGTTGATGTTGGATGATTGGTTGAATAAAAACAGAAATTA
>PYAF01002227.1:240319-252605 GCA_007407185.1 Glycine tomentella | reverse complement strand
ATGTTTGCTTGTAAAGATATTCATTTTGTTATAGTGGAAACTCTAATCAAGGTTGATTAGAAGTAAAACTGGATATAGCCTCTGGGGTTGAGAGGTGAACCAGTATAAATCTTGTGTGTAATTATAATTTTCTGTTCACATTCATATTGTTCTTGAAGTATTATTTTTGTTTACATCACAAGATTGGGTGAAGCTCAAGAGTGGATTGATTGAGATAAAAGTTGATCTTAAAAGTTTGATATTCTAATTGGTTAAGATACGATCCTTCTTTCAAAGTCTTCCGCTGTGTATAAAATTTGTTTTAAATTTTAAAAACTCTGAGGTAAAACCAATTCACCCCCCCTCTTGGTTATTTGCATAAGTATTCATTACATTTTCAACACACACACAACTCAAGTCTAACTATATGCAACTCAAGTTCAACTCATTTATTTAACAAGCTCAATTTTTAGGTCAAGTTCAACTTATTTGGTTCATGAATCATGTTCAATGTGTTGATTATCGAATTGAGTTTTAAACTATTTTTTAGTTGGTTTGATTCATTGCCACTCTTATTTTTAGGTAATGTTTCTTCAATCATCATTAAGGGATTAAGTTAAACTCCAATGATGATTGTTGTAATATAGTAGATAGTTTACTTTTAGATAAGTAGTAGAGGTGCTTAGGTATTTGGTTAGGCCGAGTACCTTACTACTTATAGGAACTTCCTTAGATAGCATGGCGATGAGAGTTCCTAAACACTTATATAGGAACAAACTTGAACAACAAGGAAGTGAAAGTATATATAGTTGATAAGTAAATGAGAGTACTCGGGTATTTGGTCTTCAGCCAGGTCGAATACCTGAATACTTATGTAAAAGGGTCACCTTTGGGTGACAAGGTGATGAGAGCTAGCACTCAGGAATTCGGCCAAGCCGAGACTTGAGTACATATGTATAGCGGTCACGTTTGGGGGACAAGGTGATGAGAGTACTTGTGTATTTGATCATGTTAAGTACTTGCGTACTTATGCAGAAGGGTCACCTTGGTTGACATGGTGATGAGAGTACTCAAATTGGTTGACATGGTGATGAGAGTACTCAGATATTCAGTCTGGTCGAACACCTAAGTACTTATGTAAGGGGTACTCAGATATTCAGTGTCCTAAAGGTATTACTAGGGGTATCTTTGTGTATTTGGTTTAGTCGGATACCCATACGGTATAATTGGTGTTCCAATAATGTTGTTAAGGAATATTGGTTAGTCTTCAAGTTTATGCAATGGTGCTCAACTTATAATTACTCAAATGGATAGTTATTTAGTTGAGCCAAAGGTTATATCATAGAACAATATTGGATAAAATGTTTACATTTTGAGATTGTCATTGACTCCATTTGATTGTAAAATTATTTTCAAATTTTAATTTTAATGTAAATAATTTCTTGTTATTGTTTCTTTTGCAATGACGTCAAGGACAATCTTTTAGACATGTTAGCTTCTATTTTACACAATCTAGTTTTTCACATGAACAATTATATGTTGTTATTTTAAGGGTTACTTCATGCGCTGATTTGAAGATATTAATATTGGACTTGGAAGAACAAGTATCCAATGCAAATTTACATGTTGTTTATAAGGAAATTTTTTAGAATTTGAAATGAGTAAGTAATGCTAAATCTATTATATATCTTGGGGTTCACAATATCTCATTGTTATTAAAAATGTTTTAATTGTTTTCAACTTTGCATTTGTTTTTTTATTCTCATATTGTCATACTTAAAATTATTTAAGTCTAAGAGATATAATTTGTAGTTGTGAAGATATATCAAACATGATGTTCTCAAATGTATCATTTTATAAAAATAGAACATTATATTCTCATAAAGTTTTCATGGGTCCATTATCTAGTTGTGATTAATTGACATCATGTTGTTATTATTCTTAATTCTTAAGTAAAACTATAAAAGATAATAAAAGAAAGAAAAAAAAATATTCATTTAGTTCATGTATTTGCGTTTGTTTAGGCTTTAAATTAATCCCATCATTTAGAGAGAGAAAAAGTGTTGTAAATGGTAAAGATAAGAGTTTCTATAATTATGTTTTGTTTAGGCTTTAATCCCATCATTTAGAGGAAGAAAAAAGGGTGTTGTAAACGGTAAAAGATAAAATAATCAAAAAGTATTATTTGCATAATAATCATTTCTTTTTTATACTTTACATTAAAAAAAAGAACTAATACACTACATCAAGCTCACTCTCTCGCTCAAATGTGGGGCAACACTTCGATGCATGAATTCATCATGAAGATAGATTCTTAATCCTTGGTAGTTGCTATATCCATTCCCTCTCTTTTTGCTTATTAATTCCTCTTTTCAATTTGTTTTCCAAAAAGTATACTCCTTTATTTACTTAGAAAATGGGAGTGAATAAGCAAATAAGGAAAGTGCATATAAAAAGTACCTAATCCTTTGATCATCCAGTTCACGTCCAACGAGTCTAATCCATACAACTAATTAGGCCCAAATCCTAAACGTGTTCGTGTTTAACTTTCTACACCAACCATTTTTCCAATACACCTAGCATGCACAATATAATACCGATTTTGCCCTTCTCATAATCCGTAAGTTTCATACGGACATACACCATTCAGCTTCTTACAAATTGCCGATCCGTATGAGTCATATGGATTGACAATCCACATGACTCTTACAGATTGCTGATCCGTATAAGTCATATGGATTGACAATCTGTAAGAGGGTAAAATTGGAAATAAAAAATATGCTGGGTGTAGGAAGTTGATATCGCGTTGTCGAGACGCATCAAAAACAATTTTACTAAGCTCATTCTATAGCACAGAGCTAACCTAGGTCGACTCAGAGACACGATCAATATGGTTCTAGCTTCAAATCATTGGTAATAATAAGGGGGGATTTTTTTCGAACAGTTGGTATGCGTAAAGTAAAACATGCAAGAACACAAACTAAAATTAAAGAACAATGCAAAAATTAACAAGATTATCAAGGAGTAAAGTAAAACAGATTAGAAAGCATCAATCAAATTCACCAACCCAAGCTATTTGAATCATCATCATTCTCATAAAGTGACTCTATCATGAACATTCATTCAATCTCAATAGAAGCAGTTCAATCGACTCTACTCCTAAATTAATTGAAACCACAACCCTAAATGAAATATCATTCAATTAATCTTGCGATTATCATTCGAAACTAGGACATGAATCCATAATCCTAACTCGCTTTCAATCCTAAATGCAGTCATAATCATGAAAACATAATATAAATTGAAGAAGAAGATGAACATTCAAATAGAATTCGAAATATCGAACCGGAACTCCAATTCTTCTCTTGCTTGAGTTAGATCCTTGAATTGATTAATGATTTAGCCTTCCATGATGATCACCAAGAAAAGCCCCATGAAATGAGTGCAGTAAAATAGAAGGATAGCAAGATGAAAATGAAGAAGATGAAGAACAATGAAGAACAAATGAGAGAAAATAAAGAACAAGAGTTTGATCTTAAAAACTAAAAGAAAGAAAAATAAAAGCTGTTTTTATTGAATTGTAAAGCGTTTTTCAAGTTTCACTAAAGTCACTAATATATGTAGTGACTGAGTTCTGAAAATAAAATGGGCCATAAACAAACCCAACAATCTAATTATTTGCTATTTACTACCATGAAAGTCAAATTCGCAGCCCAAAATTACAAGTGCAGAAGTGCTAACTTCGAAACTTAAAATGACCCTCTAAATGATAGAATTGGCCTCGGGCTATTTCTATCAAACTTGTAGATCTTTTCATTATCTTTCTAGGGACTCCTATAATGCTCCATTCGGAGATTGGTAGAACTCTATAGGCCCTGCACAAGTCAGATACGTCAAGTGAGCAAAAATCCAAAAATATGCAACAATTAGCAATTAAGCCCACTTACTTGCCTAAGCCAAAAACTGAATTAGAATCGAAAAATAAAGGTCCAAGAGATGTCAAATAAGCTAAGAAGGATAAAAAAATATTTAACTAAAAGCACTCTATCAGAAGTATAACTCAATGATTTCAAACCCAAGATCCATTGGCCTATAGTACATATATGGCTCAAATTTAAAATATACCTAATGTAGTTTAGAGAATTACTATTCTCACTCCAAATTTTGTTATTCCACTCCCATGTGCTTAAAAAAGTTTAATTCCCAAAATAGTATTTTAATGAAAATACGTTTATGTTATATATTTATACAATAGGGTCATATTTTTGTTGCGGTGTAGGAGGTGAAAAAAAACACAACAAAAATATATTTTTGTGTATACTTTATACAACAAAATATATTTATGTTGTGTGTTTATTTGCATTCCCTCTTACACAATGAATATTTTTGTTTTGTTAGTTTTTGAGAAAGATTTGTAATTTATTCTAGATATAAGTTTTTTTGAGCAAATAAAATTAATGGTGATGTAAATTATATTTTTAAATTTAAAATTAAATCAATTAAGATATAATTTATCCTGGAAAGAGCAGTATGCTTTTTGTCACTAACTTTTGTCATCCTTTATTGTTTTGTTTAGGTGACAAAGTATGTGTTTAGGGAGGTGCAGAAACTGCGAGCTATATGCCTGTGGTATATGTGCTTTTATCTTTGGCCTTATGGCAATTTGTATGTACTACTCTTGTTAAAAGTTTGTTTTGTACATCTTGTGCATACCTTTTCTTTATCAATAATATTCTTTTCTTTGGTCTTTAAAAAAAATACAATTTATATTTTTTAATGGTAATCAATATCATATATGTACCCTTTTGGGTTGAGAACGATATTGATATGATCTTATTGATTCAACTAAGAGATTAAGAAAATTTACACTTTGAATGCTTTGGACTTGGTCACTTCAAAGCCTATGAGGAAAACTTGACTAAAACAATATAATTATCTTTTTTTTAATTGAAATTGAACTAATTTTGATAGAAGTCACCATTTATAAAAATAATGAAAATAATTATTACACAAAATACCGTTGTTAATATTAATCAATTAATTATGATACCATTTTGTATCATAAAATTTGATTACAATTAAAATGATAACTTATATTGTCATTAATTAAAATTTCAATTTAAAAGGTAATTTATATTACTATTATAAAGGTAACATGTGTCATCATTAAAATAATTTATATCATAATTAATTAAATTATTATTAAAAGATATTAAAATAATTAACAAAATAAAAACATATTTCTTTTGTGTAAGAGGATGGTGCAAACAATACACAATGAAAATACATTTTCATTGTGTGAAAATATACAATGAAAACATATATTTATTGTGTATTTTTTGAACCTTCTCTTACATAATGAATATATGATTATATTGTATAAACATGTAATGAAAATGTATTTCCATTAAAAGAATACTTTGAGAATGATTTTTTTAAAGACTTGGGGTGGGAATAGAAATTAGGGTGAGAATAGCAATTCCCTATAGTTTAGAGCCCATGCTATCACTGCATCCTTCATCCGGCATTAACTTCCTACACCAGTAGGATTTCTAATACACCCAACATTTTCAACAAATGCCAATAATACCCTTGTTGCTTTTTAACATACACCAGGCAGTTTGGCCATGCTTTTTCTTTTGTCTTCTTCGGTGTTCGTGGTTATTCGTTGTTGCCGCTTGGTTGTCGCTTCGTCGGGCATTGTTGGGTTGGTTGTGAAAGTGGTGGTTAGCATTGGTGGAGGTTCTATTGGCCGCTGGCATCGGAGGTAAGTTCTGCGTCGTCGCCGGAGGTTCCATTGCCAATCTGTAAGGATTGTACGGATTCCTAATCCGTAAGAATCATACGGATTGGCAATCCGTATAGTTTTTTTTTTTTAAAAGTGTTTTATTTTTAATTTTAAAAGTATTATTAATTGATGTATTTGTCCTATTTTCATTTAAAAATTTATTGTGAAGTTAATATTTTTTGTAAGATATTTTTGTGAGTATGATTATTATGCATTTAGTTTTTTAATAATGGTTATTTTTTATTTTGTTTGTTAAGATGGATAACGATAATTGGATGCATGATAATATGATGTTTGAAGAAATGAATATGAGTGAAGACAAGGGAGGCGAACCATTTGCGTGTGACAATAATAACTCTTCAATTGATTGTTCGGATGCATTCAATACTTCAAAGGTATTTGTATCATGTGATATTTCATAAAAGCTAATAAATTTAATATTTAACCACTGTTAAAATATGTATTATCAATTTTTGTAGGTGTTTAAGTCTTGTGAGGAGTTATTGGAATGGGCTCGTAGTGTTGCATATGAGATTGGATTTGTAGTTGTGATAATGCGGTCGGACACAACAACTGGAAAAGGGGAAGAACCTCATTTCTTTTGATAAGTTGTGAAAGAAGTGGAAAGTATAGAGTATTCAACAAAGATTTAGTACGGACGACCACTAGCACGAGAAAGTGTGGTTGTCCTTTCAAGTTGCGAGGGAAACCAGTCGTAGGAGGTGAAGGCTGGATGGTGAAGTTAGTATGTGGGTTACATAATCATCGTTTGGCCAAGTCAATGACTGGACATCCATATGCTGGTCGTTTAACTGAGGAAGAGAAGGTAATTATTGCTGAAATGACAAAGTCAAGAGTTAAACCAAAGAATATTATGCTGAGTTTAAAAGATCGCAATCCCAAAAGTTATACAACAATGAAACAAGTCTACAATGCAAGATATGCGTACCGTACTTCTGTTAGAGGCAACAATACTGAAATGCAATAATTGATGAAGCTTCTTGAATGCGATACATATATCCATTGGCATAGACTGAAGGATGAAGATGTTCTATGAGACATATTCTGGGCACACCCTGATTCAGTGAAGTTGATAAATTTATGTAATTTGGTATTTCTCATTGACAGCACATACAAGACGAATAGGTATAGACTCCCTTTGTTGGACATTGTTGGTGTGACACCTATTAGAATGACATTTTCAGCTGCTTTTGCGTATTTGGAGGGTGAACGTATCAACAATGTTGTATGGGCGCTTGAACGATTTAGAGGCCTTTTTTTAAATACTGAGGTTTTTCCTAAAGTCATTGTCACAGACAGAGATGCAGCCCTGATGAATGCCATCCAACAGATTTTCCCTGACACTGCCAACTTGTTGTGTCGGTTCCACATTGACAAGAATATTAAGGCTAAGTGTAAAACGCTTGTGGGACAAAACAATGCATGGGACTATGTCATGGAAGCGTGGGGAAGTCTTGTAAATTGTGCTTCTGAAAATGCATATGAAGACTGTCTTATGAAGTTTGAGTGTGCTTGCACACCGTGGCCAATATTTGTTCAATATGTTAAAGGCACATGGTTGATTCCCCACAAAGAAAGATTTGCCACAGCATGGACCAATAAAGTCATGCATCTTGGAAACACTACTACAAACAGGTAAATCCTTTGCAATACATCAATGACATCATGTTTTCCAAATTAATATTTGTGCACCTTTCACTGCAGGGTAGAGTCTGCTCATTGGACCTTAAAGCGGCTACTGCAAATTAATAGCGTTGGAGATCTGTGTAATGTTTGGGATGCCATGAACAACATGATCACCTTGCAACACAATGAAATAAAGGCTTCTTTTAAGACAAGCACGCATGTCGTAGGACATTCCTTTAAAGTGACATTGTACAAAAGACTCGTCGGCATGGTTTCAAGGTATGCGTTAAATCTAATTGCTGAGGAGTTTGACCGAGTTCATTATGTAGGCGTTGATAGTTCTCGTTGTCGATGTGTGTTGAGAAGCATGTGTGGTTTGCCTTGTGCATGTGAGCTAGCAAAATATAATCTTTCCAGCATACCACTGGGTATCGTACACAGGTTTTAGCAGAGGTTACATTTCTCTGATCAAGGTGTCCATGACTGTGAAGTGACAATAACTGATGAGATGGAAGCAATTTCTAAGCGATTCGAAAGTCTTGACGTGTGTGGCAAGGTAACTTTAAAGACTAAACTCAAAGAAATAGCATATCCTGAACAAAATTCAATGTGTCCTCCTCCTGAAAAGGTCAAGACTAAAGGGGCTTAAAAGAAAAATTTTACCAAACACGAAAGATCAACAAAGTAGGATCCATCGTATTTTGAATATGTGGATGCGTTATATTCTCAGCATGACAGTTGCTCAACTAAACAAAAGTCTGCATCAACATCTTTAGAACGTATACCGATGGGTAATATCCCAATGCTAGATCAATTTTTGCCATGCATGAGGAATTACATTGTTGGAGTATGTGATGTTAAAGCTGACGGTAACTGTGGCTATCGTGCCATTGCGGCTTTACTTGGTTATGGTGAAGACGCATGGGCTGTGGTACGCAACCATTTGTTAAAGGAACTTGCACAATGGTCTGAGGAGTATATTGTTTTGTTTGGTGGGTTGCACAGATATGAGGAATTAAAGAGGTCGCTCCTTGTTGACGCACTGCCAAATGTAAAGAATTTATTACTCCTTGTCAGATGTCAACAATAATTTTGCCTTTAATGATATTGATGTATTTGTTAAATTGCAGGTAACACAAGATAAATGGATGGACATCACGGACATGGGTTATGTAATTGCTTCACGTTATAACCTTGTTATTGTTAGTCTACCTAAGCAACAAAGTATGACCTTTTTTCCCCTTAGAATCCAACCACCTAAAGATTCTGTTGTACATCGCGTCATTTGTATTGGGCATATGTATGGAAACCATTTTGTTCAGGTAATATCAAAACACTTTAATTTGTGTACATGATTATAACAGATGTCATTAACAATAAATGTAATTGTCATCATTTTGTTTAGGTTGCATTGTGAGACGGTTGTCCTATGCCACCAATTGCTTTATTATGGTCAAGACATTGTCATCCTCAAGCAAAAGAGTGGCCAGCTAGTTACATTAGTCGAATGCAGAAGTATACCAGCTTGACAACATTGCCACCAGCTTATGTTGATCTGGGGTGTGACAGCGGGTCTCAAGACTGGCATACATTGTGACTTCATTTAGTATTTTCATGTGTGTTCACCTAAATGGCAGGAAGTTATAATTGTATAACTGATGGATTATTTTATTTGACTAAAGAAAATACTGACACAGATGGATAATGTAAAAACCATGTTCAAACGATGTTAATATATGAAATGAAATGTTTCAACAATATAATAATGTTAACACATGTTTATATAGTGTCGTACAAATAATGTAACAACTCAATCTCGCTGCGGTCCATTCCTAAGATGTCTAGACTGCACATACACTCTCTGATCATCGCATGCACTGCGTGCTAATGTGATACATTGATTCACAATGTCGTATGCATCGGTGCCAGCAGTCACCATGCCAAGATCTATCAACTGTTGCAACCTCTCTACAATGGTTTGGCATGCGCCCTGCAAAAAGTTAGACAAAACTGTATAAGAGGTCACAAGGCCATTAAAGATTAAAATATTAAACATTTCTGAATACTAGAATGAAGTTTTAATTTCATTTACCACTGCATGTCGAGGGATGTCAACCTCATCATGTCCAGTGTCAACCATGGGCTCTGCCATACTAGCTGGTGGATCAGGTGTGGGATCTGGCACGGTAGGAGGATTTCTGACTTCCCCAGGTTGTGGCAGGGTCATGAAAGGGTGCGATATCTGGTTGAACCAATCCAAATATGCAACATCACACTGCCCGGGGTAACTGGAAAGGGCGCCGGTGACTGTCAGATGTTGTGCAAAATGAAGCCAGCTCTCATCCACCTCTTCATCTGACGGGGTGGGCAAGCTCAGAAGAGACGGGATGCTCTGAATGAAGCCAAATTGTCTGAGTACCCTCTCTGGATGGTACCTGAGACAGTATGGACCCCAACAAATATGGCCTAAGTACAGACAAATAACTTCAAAGGCACAGGCCGCACGGTGATCCGTGTATGGAGTCCAACACACAGCGTCGGTCGTCAACCTATCTAGTGTGGATCAAGGCATACCCATGTCAATCAAGAACAATCTACCAAGTCCATACCATTAGACAACATGCTTTTCACGTAACGATTCAATAACACAATTCACTTTGCTCATAACATTTCAAATTACCTACCAAGTGTGGATCAAGGCATACCCATGTCAATCAAGAACAATCTACCAAGTCCATACCATTAGACAACATGCTTTTCACACAACAATTCAATGAACCTGTTCCCCTCACTCATAACATTTAAAATTACCTAGCAAGTGTGGATAAAGCCATAGCCATGTTGATAAAAAACAATCTACCAAGTCCATACCATTAGACAACATGCTTTTCAAATAACAATTCAATAAATCAGTTAAGTTCATTCATGTAAAAAATACCCCAGCCATCACTTAAGCTTCTAAGATTAAAATTCAAAAATTAAGAAAACACCATGCGGATTGCCAATCTGTAAGTCTCCTACGGATTGGTGATCCGTATGAACCATACGGATTGGTGATCCGTATGAATCATACGGATTGGTGATCTGTATGAGACTTACGAATTACCAATCCGTATGTGACTTACGGATCATCGATCCATATGAGCTTTACGGATCTGTAAGGCTCATACGGATCACCAATCCGTATGACTCATACGGATTAGTGATCCGTATGAACCTTACGGATTCAAATTTCCTGTTACGGATTGGAAATCCATAAGGCTCACTCATACTGATTGGTGATCCGTATGAGCCTTACGGATTTCCAATCCTTATTACGGATCCCTAATCTGTGGCACTCTATAGTTACGGATTATCAATCCGTATGACTGCCAAAAGGAAAGAAAGTGGAAGGGTCACTTACCTCGTCGCGCCGAAAAACCAGAGCAGGTCGACCACCACAACCTTCGACGGCAGCCCAAGAGAACAGAAGCGGTGCAAAGAAGCTGACCTTCAAGGCGGAGGAACAAAATGCGAACGAACGCAGAAGATGCAGAGACGAGGTGTAGGCAACAGAGAAGACATAGGAAGCAGCGGACTCAGAATGGTGTATCAGAAATTTTTTAAAAATAGTATCTTTTATTTTTTTTTGAGCAAGGTTATTTGTGGAATTTCACAAATAACTGCTGGGTGTATTAGAAATCCTACTGGTGTAGGAAGTTAATGCCCCTTTATCCATGGTTGTGGGCCTGGGGTGGTTGTTGCGATTCAACATACACGCCCTTGAAATGAAGAAATTATGCTGAGTGCAAGTGAGATATGGTGTCACGACCAATGAAAGTTCATTAAATTACATTATTCTAACCTTTCATGATATTGGTGAAATATTATTATCTTTGCTATTAGGAAACATGGAAGCTATTTTTAGTAGGATCTTTTCTATATTATATTTTTGCATCCATGATACTTGAATATGAAATCTTTCTTAAGAAATGTAAGTTTAATTTCACTTGGACCAACAACATTTTAGTAATTCATTTTAAGATTTAGACATTATTTAAGTGAATTTTATTTCACTTAACAAAGCCTTTTTACACAACCAAAATTAATATCCTAATCAACATATTTAATAAATCTAATTATTACCAATTATGTTAAGTGTTAAGAATTTAATTTTTTATGTACTATTAGTGTAAAATATTTTACAATATCAACCAATGAAAAACCAATTAATTTTTTATTAAGTACGAAAAATCATTATTAAGATAACTTTTAAAGTAGTTAGTGTATAACTTAATGAACTTACCATACATAATAATTTATAATTAGAAGACAGTGTAAAAAAGTTCTATGCTATTAATGCACAAATTACATAGACTAAAAAAACTAGGTACCATATTGTGTAGAGGTTTCGCGCTATGTGAAGGTAAGAGAGAGATCTTATATGTAATTTATCCTTACATATACAAAGATGTTATTTTCAAATTCGAACCTATAACTATATAGACTATTTACTCCAAATTTTATTTAGATTAACATATTTAATAAATAAGAATAACCTAAAATAATATCATCAATATTCAATCTTTTTTAAAAGAAATAACTTAACCAGTTAGAAATGACATACATATAGACTACTTTAAACTTTCATTAGTTTGTCAACCTATTATTATATTAATCCTACCATAGTATGGAGCAAGGTTGTTAAAATCGAGATTTTACCTAGGATCGGGAGAGGGGATGAAAGATCGTAAATCGGGGATCGTAAGATCGGATCGAGATCCTACCTACGCCAATACTCAATACCTAAAATTTCTATATATAATCTATATGCATAAAAAACTCAATAAATAAAAAAACAAAACTAGATTCATATATAAATTCATAAGTACA
>PYAF01002227.1:221057-236735 GCA_007407185.1 Glycine tomentella | reverse complement strand
TTATAAACTTAAATGCCACTTGAGTAAGTTATAAGCTTATACATAGTATATTTATTTTAGTCAAGTAAGTTATAAATTATATATAGCTCGTTAAATGTTAAGAGGATTTAGCTCAATTAGTTAAATAATATAAACGAGTTATTATATAAATCTTAGTAATCGAGTTAATTTCTACGAATAAAAAGAGAAAAAAAAACACATCAAAAACATTCTAAAACATATATTTGTTACCAATATGTGGTTAATTAAAGTTGTAAATGTTTGATCCTTTTTATTTTAGAGTGGCCAAACTTAAATATTTCTCATGCCTTTCTCAAAATTATGTTTGATCCTCTTTATGTTTAAGCAGTGAATTCTACCAATGTGTGGTTAATTAAAGTTGTAAATGTTTGATCCTTTTTATGTTAGAGTGGCCAAACTCAAATATTTCTCATGCCTTTCTTAAAATTATGTTTGATCCTCTTTATGTTTAAGCAGTAAATTCCACCAGTGCTGGGCTGCCATATTTCTTTCCTTGTTTTAGTGCCTCATATATGCATATTTTCTATTATTTACAGGCTTAAATATATTTTTAATCCTTTAAAGTTAGGTAATTAATTTTTTAGTCCTTAAAAAAATAATTTATTTTTATTAGTGATCTCTCAAATTTTTGAAAGCTTCTTTTAATCTATTTTTGTTCAATGTGTTTATGATTTTATAATTCGTAATGATTTTTAACTGCTAAAATTTATTTTAATATTCTTGAAAAATAATGTATGGTGATTTTAAACCATCAAAATATTTGACTTATATGATTTGGTGACACTTTTTTTTACATATTTTGTTGGTGTTAAAGATGAAAAATAAAAAAGATAAATATAAAATTATCATAATTTTTTTTACATATTTTGTCTATTTTAAATTGTCACAAGTCATTTTTAAAGAAATTAAATTTAAAAAATTATTTTTGACGGTGACAAATTATGACATTGCAAAAAGTGATAAAGACTAAAAATAACTTTCCCAAAATTTGAGGAACTAATAAAATTAAATTTTTTAAAGACTAAAAGAAATAATTATCAAATTTAAAGGACTAAAAACATATTTAAGTCTTATATATATATATATATATATATATATATATATATACACGTAGAGTCAACCACAATCTTAAAATTAATTACTCATATAAATTAAAAAATTAATATGTTTAAAATATTTATTATCCACTAATGAAAATAACTTAATATACATTTAATTAACTTTATTACAGTTCTAGTAGGAAGTTTTTGAGGAAGGAGTGTGGAGCTGGCTAATATTCACCCCATCACATTTAAAATGGTGGAGCTTATGATTTAACTCACATTAAGCTTATTTGATGCATAAGTTTCTAACTTATTTTTAGAATTCAACTAGTTTTTAGTTTATAAGTTAATAGCTATTTTTTAAATCATCAATAATTTATTTGTTTTCGTTTTTACCTTTCTTTACATTTTAAAACCCTTTTGTCTATCTTGTTATTTTTATGTTATTATGAATTTATTTTATTAGCGAATCTCATAAAACACTTTTAATTCAATTAATTAACTTAAAATTTATTTGCTTTTCAATTCTTAAATTTTTTATAAATTAACAAAGAAATATTAAAAAAAAACATTCCAACCTATGATCTAAAATAAACATTCCAACCTTATATAACAAGATATGCAAGGAGTGGAAACATAAAGCATGAGAGTTTTCACTATGGCACAGTTCCACCCAATTACATAACGATAACGAGTACATCAAACAGTACATAACAGTATCACACACAAAAGGAGAACCCTCACACACCGAATACATAACAGTAACATGATCATTGAAAAGTGCATCATCCCCCAAGATTACCAGGAATTAAACAATAGGATTTAAGACCATGCGCCAGAGTTACTACATCATCTTCTCCTTTGATTGCCAATTATACAATTGAACCTAGAAATATCCCACATGCATATTAAGCCCTAACAAGCCATGTGATCGTGCACTGTTTGACAGATTGGTTAGAATATCAAACCTTTTCAATACTGCACATTGCAATAAAACTTCCTACACTAGGTCAATCCAAAAAGATAAAGATAATTATCCAACCCATTTATAATTGTTCCTAACAAAATGCAACTCCCGTGCTCGATCTGTGCTCATATCCAATCAACCTGTCGTTATTTGAGTAAAATTAAACTCAATCATTTTTTACAAAAATTTGAATTTGAAATTTATAAATTAAAAAGACATAATTAAAAAGAAAAATTTTATTAAAGATAATTAGTCAATTTTTTAATAAAAATTAATTATTAACAAAATCGATAAATATTTCGTATGAGTGAAAAAAATATCCAATATACTTATGGCAACCACTTCCAAAAGTATTCATAACCGTCAATTATTTTGTTAACGTGTGTTTATGTCTTTATCTCTACATTTATGGTTTCAAATTTGTTTAACGTGGTTCGATCTACTCTCATTTTATATTCACGACAAGTTTTTAGGACAAATTTAATAAATTTGCAAACCTTTCCACACCACTTTAAGTTTTTAGGACAAACTACACAAATTAAACTTACAAACCTTCCCTCCAAGTGACCTCATTCTCTCACTTAATTAGGGTGGTGAGCTCGTATTCAGACTTGACAATTCTTTTCATCTAAAGAGCTTCTATATATGAACATAGCATCCTAATCGTAAAAGAGAAAACCAATATTTAATTTATGGATACTTTAATTCTAAACAACATCTTATAAATAAGACAATATCATTTTTAAATCTAAACAATATCCTAAAGATTTAAAATTATAAATTTAAATTATTTCCCAACAATCCTTTCCTCAATTAAAATATTTAATTTCATCTTCAACTTCTGCTTTTGGATGCTCATCACAATTACTTCATTCTTGGTATAATCCCTGCAATTTGTTTCATGAGCATAGATGGTCTTGACTTGTACTGCCGTTAACAACCGCCATTGGAATGTGCCGCTTGACTTCCACATCGTTAAGAAGACTTTCGACACAAAGATCCACATGATCCACCATCAACTTCCTCAAGCTTCTTCAATATCCTTCTCTACTTTGGTCACCAGGCCATACGATCATTCAGTTATGATATCACTATTGGGAAAAAAACAGCATCTCTCTTTATTTATATTGATGATAAAACACACCACAAAACAAAAGGCCAACATCATAAAGAAAATAAGAAAGATAACATTTATCTAACGTGGTTCAGACTGTCATTCCTACATCCACACAGTTTATTTTGTTAACACTATTCAGACCCTCAACATCTATGATCTCAAATTTGTTTAACGTGGATTGAACTCTCATCCCTACATCCACGACAAGTTTTTAGGACAAACTAGACAAATTTACAAATCTTCCTTCTACGTGACCTCCTTCTCTCATTTAGGATGGTGACCTCCTCTTCAGACTGAATAATTTTTCTCATCTCAAGAACTTCTATATATAAACCTAACATCTTAGTCTTAAAAGAGGACACAAATATCTAATTTACAGATAATATATCTAATTTTAAACAACATCCTAAAAGTAAGATAATATTCTTTTTTAAATCTGAACAATAAAGATTTAATATTACAAATTTAAATTATTTTCCAACACACATCGCAACCACAATTGCATGCAGTCACAATATAAAGGTTTTTATGATTCACTACAACTCTAATGCTATACCGCAATTGTGGTTGGATGATCGATCAATCACATTTTCTTGTAATTTATCACAATGTCAAGGATCATGACGAAACTGCAACTGTGATCGTTACCACTAGATAAAACCGTGACTTCAAGCTAGATATAAGATTTTAAGTAGTTTATAAATTTTTAACTGGTTTTGCACACTCAGAATATAATAGACTAAACTTATTCAAATAATAAAAATAATAAAAAAAATGTTGCTATTTTTATTGTTATTGTGTTTTAAATTTGTGATATAAATATTTTGAGATTATATATTCTTCATACGTTTTTAAACAAGTTTTTAAGTTAGGTCAAATTTTAAAAAAGGCTAACTCAAGTCTTTAAAAAGTATATCATGTGAATAGTTCAAACTAATGTTAAATTTGAGAAATCTACTAAGCCTATACAAAGTATAAATTTGAGCATGTGATCAAGAGGTTTAATTCTTAGGTTTGTTTACATGTATATGAGAATATTTTTTAAGAAAAGTTAATTTTTTTTAAATAGATTTTAATGGATCAAGAAATTATTTTGATGACAAATACCAAAAAATTCTATGTTTTGAAAATTAGACTGAACATGTTAGTTGGAAACAAAATCCGACCCGGTAAAGTGATTGGTTCAAATAAAACTCTTAATCGACTTGAAGAAAAAAATTGTCAAAGAATCAGAAAATCAGTCAAAAAAATGAGAAAATCGACCAAAAACCACTTTATAGCATGTTAATGAGAAATGCTTAATATAATATCATTTGACTTTTTTTTGCTTAAAAAATAAAATTAACTTAAAATATTTGTCATTTTCTTTTTTATTTTAAAAGTAAACCTATTACTATTAATAAATGTTGATGTGTAATGTTGAAATATAGATTTAAGTATTATAATATATTTCCAGCTATTAGTATTATAATATATTTGATTTAAACTCTGTATATTGTACTTTAAATGTTAAGAACCTATAAAACTATATATGTTTCATTTTAGTTTTTAGTATTATAAAGTTAAGATATTATGTTTTTTAATATTATTTTTGTAGGCATATTAAATATTGCGGAAGTATATAAACAGTTTGTAGTTTGGAATGTAACTGATCATCATAGTTTTATGTGTTTACCTCTTATAGCTTTCAACTTGGTTGATTGGCTCTTTGTTCCTAGCAAATCTTCCAAACTATAGGGGGAGTGAGTAGGGTGTGTGGTCACCTCTTTGTTTTCTAGGTTTTTTGTCTCTTTGTTAATGATCTAAGTAGGAGTATTTATATTAGTCTTTTGACTCTTCTAATAGTCTCAGCACAATTAGGCTCAACTAAAGAGCATAGGCCCAACAATCTCCCACTTGCTCTTTTGAGTACAAACTTAGGTCTATAGAACCCAAGATCATGTAACTCATAAGTCATCATTAATTGAAACACCTAATCCATTGTCTCAAGTTAGCTTAGGGATCCACCAACTGTTATTAATCAAGGCTCCTGATAATCAACAAATGATTATCTAAATCGGTGCTACTCCACTAAAAGCCCAAACTTGAACTTCAAGATTAATAACCTACATAACATGTATATGCATCACCCCTTTGTAGAATGTCTATAATTGATTGACAAGTTTTCTGTTACCCAATCAATTATTTATTTCCTTGAATATGATAGTTTCTCTAATGGATTACATGCAATGACCAGTGTCTTCAATATCCAAGTACCGAAACATATCAAGGGGACATTTCCTACAAATTTCATATTGTTTATCTCATAAATACCGATAATTAAATAATCTCACTCTCAAAATACCAAATTATTGGTCGTCAATAGATCGCACCTCACCCGTTCGTAAATCAAAGAGTGAAAACTATTTGAATACCTATTTATAATAAACTCAGAATTAAGAGCAATCTTATAACTATAGTTATCTGGAGATTTGATACCTTATGACAGAAAAAACACCCTTAATCAAATCTCTCCTTGATCCTTTCAATGTGAATATTAATTCACACCAATATTTTATAATGATTTGGACAAAATCATTTCATAAAATATTGCAGCCTAAATAAAGTGCCCAACTTTATTTAACAGTTGTGAATTTGTTCATCAATTATGAGAACCTATGATCATGTCCTCCATGAACGTATTCATATGATCATATACTTCACAATTGATCTGGACCTTGATGTTTGTAAATAGTGTACAAAATAAATTAATAATACCTCATTTAAAACTTTCAGAAAAAAATTACAATGTCATAATGTCTTGCACGAAAGGCACAAAAATAACAAAGTAAAAATCAAGCTCCTAAAGCTACAGCAAATCTGAAATCCTCCTAAGACCCATAGATGTGACATGCCTCTCGAACACGTTCAAGCAAACTCTTTGCAAAAGGGTCAGCAAGGTTTTCTTCCGATGCTATCTTGGTTGCCACTGTTTCTCCTCTTTCAATGATGTCTCGGATCAAGTGGTACTTCCTCTCTATGTGTTTTTGCCTTTTGTGACACCGTGGTTCGTTGGATTGTGCTACTGCCCCACTATTATCACAATAAAGTTTGATGGGACGACTAACACTTGGTATCACCTGAAGATCCATAAGAAACTTCTTCAACCATGCAGCTTCCTTTGCAGCTTTTGATGCTGCAACATACTCAGCCTCTATGGTAGAGTCAGCCACACATGACTGTTTGATACTTCTCCAACAAATGGCTCCGCTATTAAGAGTAAACACATAGCCTGAAGTTGATTTTCTTGAGTCAATGTCTCCTTGGAAATCTGAGTTTGTGTAATCAATGGTTTCAAGACTCCCACTTGAATAGACCAACATATAATCTCTTGTTCTCCGAAGATACTTAAGTATATGTTTAATTGCTATCCAATGTTCCTCTCTAGGATTAGATTGGTGCCGACTTACTACTCCCACTGCATAGCAAATATCTAGTCTGGTGCACAGCATAGCATACATAAGGCTACCTACTACTGAAGCGTAAGGTATTCTACTCATGCGTTTTCTCTGCTCAGGAGTTTTAGGAGAATGCTCCTTAGAGAGATGAATCCCATGCCTGAAGGGTAAAATTCCCCTCTTGGAATTCTCCATGCTGAACCTGGCAAGTATTTTGTTGATGTAATTAGCCTGGGATAATGCCAATACCCTATTCTTCCGATCTCTTAAGAGTTTAATACCAAGAATATAATTGGCTTCTTCTAGGTCCTTCATATCAAAATGCTTGCTCAACTAGGTCTTTATGCTCGATAATACCTCCGTGTCATTTCCAATAAGGAGTATATCATCTACATAAAGCACCAGAAAAGATACTGCTTTTTCCCTTGGATCATTTTGTACACACACGGTTCATCAGGACTTTTCTCAAAACCATAAGACTTAATGGCGTGATCAAACCTGATGTTTCATGATCTGGACGCTTGCTTAAGTCCATAAATGGACCTTTGCAACTTGCATACCATGTTTTCTTGCCCTTTGGCTATGAATCCTTTTGGTTGCTGCATATAGATATCCTCTTCCAAATTTTCATTTAGAAAAGCGGTTTTGACATCCATTTGCCAAATCTCATAATCAAAATTTGTTGCAACATCTAAGAGAATCCGGATGGACTTGAGCATGGAAACCGGCGAAAAGGTTTCTTCGTAATCCACACCTCTATTTGGGTGTACCCTTTCACCACCAATATAGCTTTGAAGGTTTCAACCTTCTCGTCCGATCCTCTCTTTCTCTTGTAGATCCACTTACACCCAATGGGTTTTACCCATTTTGGTGCATTTACAAGATACCAAACTGAGTTGGAATACAAAGAATCCATTTCACGATTCATAGCCTCAAGCCATTCCTAAGCATCAACATCTCTTAGTGCCTCATCATAACTCGTGGGATCATCATCTTCTTCAATGATGACATCCTGATACGATTCGCCCAACAAGAGAAATATTGTGGGTTTACGAATCAATCTCCCACTATGACTTTGCCACACTTGTTGTTGTGCATTTACAGGATGATCCAAGTTAGGTGGATTAACAATTTCTGGAGGAATCTCATTATGTGGGTTAACCAATTCTTGATTTTGTTCTTCCACAAGTGGTACTTGCATTTCTATAGGTTTCACTTGTTGAACATCATGCTAAACTTCTGATTCTGAATCTGGTTCCTGTGTGTGTTCAACTACAGGTATATTTTCTCCTCTTTGAACAAACATAGGAACAAAAGTTGGAACCGCCTAAGGTTGAGGTGAAACGTGAGACTAGCTCATCAAGAATTTGGCTTATAATTTTTCATATAGTCCTCCTCTAAGAAAGTCGCGTGAGTGCTCACTATAACCTTCTTTTCTTTTGGACTATAAAACAACCAACCTTTGGTTCCTTTAGGATAGCCTATAAACATGCATACTTCTGTACGCGAGTTCATTTTATTTGGCTTCTGTTGTAAGACATGTGCCGGAGCACCCCATATCCGAATATGCTTCATGGTGGGCTTACACCCTTTCCATAATTCTATTGGTGTCTTTGAAACCGACTTGGACGGAGCTAAGTTCAAAAGGTACATAGTAGTTTCTAAGGCATATCCCCAGAATGAATAAGAAAGAGATGAATAACTGAGCATAGATCTTGTCATTTCTAAAAGGGTTCTATTTCTCCTTTCAGCAACTCCATTCTGCTGGGGTGTCCCTAGGGAAGATAATTGTGAAACTATCCTCTCTTTGATCAGGTAAAGACCTGAACTCTCCAGATAGGTATTCACCCCCTTGGTCAGATTGAAGAGTATTAATTTGAATACCAAGATGCTTTTCTGCCTTAGCCTTGAACTCTTGGAATTTTTCAAAAGCTTCAGACTTGTGATGCATTAGGTACACATGTCTAAATTTGGAGTAATCATTAGTAAATGTGATGAAATTCTGATACCAGCCTGGACATTTATTGGTCCACATACATCAGTATGTACCAATTCCAGCTGAAGTGTAGCATGATTTCCCTTGGTCTTGAAAGATCTCTTAGTCATTGTACCCTCTAAACAAGATTCACAAACTGGTATCGGTTCAAAGTTCAGGGATTTTAAAATCCCACTATTGACCAAACCTTGTATTCTGTTAAAGTTAATATGACCTAATCTCAAATGCCAAAGATAATATTCATTGGAAACTTTTCTTTTCTTTGATAAATTAACATGCTCAACATCTCCTAATTCAACATGATTAACTTCACAGGGCATAGGACTAAGGAAATAAAGACCATTAATCATTTCACCAGAACAAATAAAAGAAGATGAACTTTTTATTGAAACTGAGGAATTAAACTGAACTGTCAAACTATGTTTAATCAAACAACTAACAAAAATTAAATTCCTCTGAAAATCCAGAATAAATAAACAGTCTTGTAAAACCAAAGTTATGCAATTATCAAAAGATAAAATAACTTGTCTCACTGCTAGGGCAGACACAAGCTCCCCATTTCCAAGCTTCAAAACTCTTTGTCCTTCACTTACAGGCAAGTTATGTTTGAACCATTGCAAAGAGTGACAAACATGGTTAGTGGCTCCTGAATCAATGATCCATTTATCATTGCAATTCTCCACTAAACAAGCTTTAATCACATGTAAATTACCCATACCTGGTTGATTCATACACGGGCAATTTTCCTTCCAATGCCCTTTTTTTTGGCATTTGAAGCACTTTCCTTTTGACTGCTTCTTTTTGTTCTTGTTCGTTCCCTTGGGTTTCCTCTTAGGTTGCACAAAACTCTCACTAGCAAAAAAAGCACTACCTTGCTAACTAGAGACTGTTCAACACTCTCAAGCTCATGCATCAGTTGAGTAAGGTCAAGATTCATCTATTCATATTATAATTCATCATAAACTAATTGAAGTATTCAGGCAGTGATTGTAAGAGAAGGTCAACTTTTACTTCTTGTTCAAATTTGACCCCATGGTCTTCAGCCTTCTTGAAGTTTGCTATCATTGTCAGACAATGATCCTGCACACTTCCTCCAGACATAACTGTCTTGATGACTGCATTCAACGCATTCTGCCTAGCAGAGCTGCTAGACGTAGCAAACATGCCATCAAGAGTCTGGAGCATCATTGCTCCACTCTCAATCATGCTCACTTGCTCCTGAAGGTGATTGCCGAGACTGGCTAAAACAGCGAACTACCACATTTGCCTTCTCCGATCTTTCTTTCTCTTGCTGAAAACGTGTCTTTGTTGCCTCAGGCACATCCTCGGCGGGTTGCGCTAATATAGGGGTAGTCAAAACAAAGTTGAGTTTTTCATATTGAAGAACGATATCTAAATTAGTTTTCCATTGTTTGTAATTTGTACCATCCATAGGTTTTTGACTCAAGATAGTAGCAAAAGGATTGAATGAAGACATTTTTCTGAAAAACAAGCACACTAATTACAAACAAGAATAACAACAAACAGATATAGCGCTAGTAGATTCTAATAACTAGAGCTGTCAAAACGGGCTAGCCCGGCCCACCCGGGTTGGCTCACCACGGGTTGGCTAAAAAGTGAGCCAGGCTAGGTTGGCTCACTTTCGTGGTGGGTCAATTTTTTGCCAACCCGGCTCAACCCACCAGAGTTGGTGGGTTATGCGGGTTGGCCTGCGAGTTGGCTCGTGGGCTAGCTCCTGAGCTGGCTTGCGGGTTGACTCACTTTAAGTTAAAAAAAAAAAACAAAAAAACCATAAAACCACAAAATAAGTGCAAAAAAATGCAAATTAAACCAATCTAAGAAAGTTTAAATATTACAAACTACATCAAATTCAAACTACGTGTGCATGAAACTTAAACAAACTGACATGTCAACAACAGTAAATAGTAAAACATCAGTCTAACTCTTCCAATGTCAAATTCTCATATCTCAATCATCAATATTAACTTGTTTACGAAGACCGAAGAGTATTGGAATCATGCTTTGACAAATCAATTTGATCTTCGTCATCTTCGTTTTCTCCATTATCTTCATCTACAATTCAAAAAGAATTATCAAAATTAAAATGAATATTTATTAGTGAACAATAAATTACGACTAATGTAAAGATAGATTATAAAATATTACCTTCAACCATAGGAGAAAAATCATTTATCCAATTATGAGTCAAAATAAGTGCTTGAACATTATCGGGAAGAAGGGAACACCGGTATTTGTTAAGCACACGAGCACCAATGCTAAATGTAGACTCACTAGCAACTGTAGTTATTAGAATGCTTAGCAAATCACAAGCCATTCTTGAAAGGATTGGAAAATGATGTTGTCGGTCATTCCACCACTTCAACACATCAAGCTTCTTATTTAAACTTGGTTTTACATGAAATGCATCCATGTCATGGTCATCCTCGGATTGGAAGATTGTGTCAATAGATTTGTTTAAGAGCTTGATGCACTTCCTTCACCTGCATCTTGTTTCACATATTCTTCATAAAGCTTGTATATCTTGATGTGTCAAAGCTTATTTGCAGAAGTGGAAGAATCAAGTTTGTCATAAAAAAACTTCAATGCATTAAATTTCATTCTTAGATCAAGAATAGCCACAATTGCAAGAATGACACTATAATCATCCCAATACTTGCTAAACTTCCCAAGCATCCTCTGTGACATTTCACTAATCACCGGATCATCACTTTTGGCATTCTCCCTCAACAAACTTTCAATTTTCCACACTTGCATAAACTACAAGTTAGAAGTTGGATAAGATGTACCAGAAATCAAATTAGTCATCAAGTAAAATGGCCTAAAAAATTCACACATCTTCTCTCCCCTTATCCACTCATCATTTGATGGACATGATTTATAATTTCTATCACGTAAAGAGAAGGTAGAAAAAACACGACGATACTTGAGTCCACTTTCAAGCATAACAAATGTAGAGTTCCATCTAGTGGAAACATCCAATCTCAAACCCACCTTAGTATCAATACCCCCAACTTCATCAACACATTCCTTAAACACTATCTTTCTTCCCTCTGATGATTTTACATATTTGATACTCTCCCTAATCTTGTGCAAAGCACCACTAGCAATCTTTAAACCCTCTTGAACTATAAGATTCAATATATGAGCACGACATCTCACATGAAAAAATTCACCTTCGCATAACAAACTATTTTGCAAGGATAATCGCTGAATCAATATATCTTGCATATTGTCATTGGCACTAGCATTGTCCAAAGTAATTGAAAAGATTTTTTTATCTATTCCCCAATCTTTCAAGCAATTAAACACCTTTTCAGCTAAATCAAACCCGGTATGTGGAGGTTCCATTTTACAAAAAGCAAAAATTTTGCTATTCAAATTCCATTGGTTATCAACAAAATGAGCAGTCAAACAAATGTATCCCTCAACAGTACATGCAGTCCAACAATCAGATGTCAAAGAAATTCAATTACGGCTTCTATGCATTAACAATTTCAATTTGTCCTTTTGTTCACGATGAAATTTCCAAATATCAGACACAACAGTGTTTCTACTATAATGCTTGACTTCCGGATTTAACAATGAATGCAACTCCATAATCCACTTATATTCCACAAAGTTGAAAGGAAGATCATGTTCAATAATAGCCATTGAAATTACTTCACGCACACGTCTATGGTCAATTTCCCTAGACCTCAACTTACCTGCATGATCAATAATCATGGAAGCCATATCATGATATTTGGGGATAAGTTTACATTTTTTTACATGATGTAATAAGGTCGAAGTACCTATCTTTGTACCGCCAATCACATACTTTTGCCCACACCCATTGCATTTAGCCTTTTCTTTTCCATCTTCTACCCCAATTTTAGTGAAATGTCTCCAAACATCAGAAAGTGTAAGATTTTGCCTTTTTACTTGCGATTTCACACTCAGTCTCTTTATTTTTAAATCATCTACATTTGGATTTACATTTCTCTTTGGACTTTTATCCCCAAGTTCATTCAAATTACAATAACTAACATCATTCATTCGAATAACACTTTGATGCACAATATCAGATTCCATTCTGTCAAAAGAAAATCAAGAAATTAATGCAACTAGATGGGTTGGTGGTGGTGCCATGGTGTCAAAAGAAAATCAGGAAATTTGAATAAGACTAGATACTCATTGCTCATTCAATTTTCATGTTTTTTTTTTGTTACATAATCGTTTCATGGTCTACAACAACAAGAATAACCAATTTACCCAATGCTAACAGTCTTGTCCACTTGAACCTAATTTAATACAGCTGAGACTATATTGCAAATAGTGGCTATCACACTAAATTAACCATACTATGAAGATGAATACACACAAGACAGAGAGCTTTAACAACACCAATTTGCATAACAAAATTAATCAATTATCACCAATTATCACACTAAATTAACCAATTGAAATGAAACACTCATGCATTCTGCATTTGCAGAACAATATTTAATTGTTCAATTCAAAGTTTAGAACTAGAAATTGAGCACCAATCCTTTTGAAGTTTGTATTTAATTTTTACGGTATACAAATTTTTTTTAAACCAACATTAGACATATATTTCCAAGCAACTGCTAGCCAATCCTTTTCTCACTAAAGCATCAATAACAATATAAATATCTCTAGTATATGCAAGCAAAATCAATGAACACTTTGAGAATATTATGGAAGCAAGTAGATCCAAGCAATTTTGAATCACGAATATTTGAACTCCTTTTTGCCTTTTGGGCCTGAATCCTATGTTGGGTCCAGAACATGACAAAACCCAACTGTACTAAACCATCTTCTGTTTTGCTCCCTAGAGGGATGAGATTTCAATATCAAAGGAAGAATATTCTTCCCATTTATTTTTCTAAAGTGAGACAATAAAGTATAATTGTAATAATTAATTAAAAATAAGCATTTTCAGGAAACTCTAAAATGCAACGACACATTAGAATCAAAGCCAAAAACCATTATTGGCCCAGGCACAATGTGTACTTTATCTTGCATTAATGGGGTAAATTGAGTTCCAACATCCCTTCAAAAGGAGGCTGTTAAGCCATGTGATTCTTCTTACTATTTTGCATCAACTTAACTACCAATAAAATAAACTGCAATATTTTCAGAATCGACATACATCAAGTAATTCTACACAGGCCATTTAAACTGGTTTTGTATCCAGTTCTACTTGCACATGAACAGACAGACAGAAAAGAAAAATCTTAGCAGAAAGGCAAGCTGCTGAAAGAAAACACAAACATAATAATATTGTTTTCTGACCAGTTTTTGCCTATAAAAGGATGCTCTCCTTACTGTTTTAATACACCAAAAAATATCTTCTCCTCTCTCTTCCTGGGTTTCTCTACTCTTTTTATACATTTCCACTTGCTAGTTTTGATACCTCAATTAATTCAGGATGGGCATAAAGTTTGCAAGCACAAGAAAAAGGCTTGCTCGTGCATTTGATGAAAAAAATAAGAAAAAACACTGCAGGGTACTACTGTAGCAGTCTAGCATGAACTCAATAAGGAACAAGAGCATACCGTTCTCAAGAGTCAAGCAATGAAGTAGCGGTGACCGATGAGTAGCGATGGCAACGTGGCGTGTGGTGTGAGTAGCGACGGTGAGTAGCGGGAGGGAGTGAGTGGCCGAGCTGGCGAGTGGGAGTGGCGTGGTGGCGTTGGGCTTGAGGTGGCGACGACGACGTCGACGTCGGTGAGTGGGACGGAGGTGGTTGGTGGTGAGTGTGTGACTGGTGTGGTGGTCTTGCTTAGTTGCTCTTGGAGGAATGGAGGCTGGAGGAGCGTAGCTTTAAGAGTTTAAGGGTTTGCCTTTTCCTCTTTTGTTTTGTCACTTTGTGGCTATTGCTGATTGTTGAGAGAGTGAAAATCGTGGTTCGTGAGTGCTATTGGGCTACTGGCCTACTACTGTGTATCAATATTTTTTTTTTAATTGAACCCGTGAGCCAACCCGACTCACCTGGGTTCAACCCGGTTGGGTTACGGGTTAAGTGGGCCGGGTTATATTGACCGGGGATCAAAGTGAGCCAGCTTTTAACCAACCTAACCCACCAATTTTAGCAAGCTAAAACGGGTTGGCTCATGGGTTGAACCCGTTTTGACAGCTCTACTAATAACTACTACTCGTTTATAGTTTAACAATCCATTAGTTATCTTTACAAGGCTTATGATTGGCAAAATACTTGTAAAACTAATATTGTTATTTAGGCCTTCAGTTCCATTGTCAGAGGCTCAATGGAAGGGTTAACAATTTTACCAAAGTTGAATATATTTAACCATTGTTTACTTTCAAAATTATCTTTAGTGTCAAAGTGTTGCCGACGATGGGCCATACAACTTTACTAAAATTTTGAAGATATTAAGGTTTAATCTAGCGAAATCCGATTATCCTTATCCGATGGGGCTTCAGCGATAACCATTTCACTAATAAACCCACAATTGGAGCCTGTAGGTTTTAAATTAATTACTTAATTAAAAAAACCTTCACCCATTCAATATTTTAGAATTTAGAATTTTTTAATTTCCAAGAATTGTTTAAATTCGAGTATTCTTTGTTTGATTTCAAAAACTATGTAAGCAGCGGCAAGCCGATGAATGTGCAAGCTTAGCTTATTAGAATTTTGAAATCATTAAGGTCCTAAATCCAGTCATGATAGGCAGCATGTGCTTCAGACAATCATGATACATGATTGTGGTATGCAGCACGTGTTAACACATGACCATTGTAGAAGACCCACAAATTACCCACAATGTAAACAGTTCTCTTAGAAAATAATCTGGATTATTTATCTTGATTTTAATTATTCAAAATTAATTAATTCAATTATTAATCTAATCTAGATTTTTTTAACAAAAATCATAATAATTTTAATTAATATTTGAAAATAATTTTGAATCAAAATAATCCTATAATAACTATCATACTAGTCATGGAATGACAAAATAGCTATTATGCTCATGTAATTTTCAAGTTATGCAACAATATGGCACCACCTATTCTATATGACATGTTATCACAATAAGCATGTTATCATATCATAT
>PYAF01002227.1:180371-203335 GCA_007407185.1 Glycine tomentella | reverse complement strand
GTTTTAGAATGTTTTTGAGTGTTGTTTAAAAGTCAAATATTTTGTTAAAAATATAAAATAATTCTTTTTTAAAAAAGTTATAAAATAAATAGTGTAATAATTAAAAAATGTGCTATTAAAGGGAAAAATATTAGAATATAAATAGTTTAATGTTAAATGAAATAAATAAGAAAATTTATTAAATTATTATGCATAAAAATGAAAAAAATAACTTATAAACTTAAATGCCACTTGAGTAAGTTATAAGCTTATACATAGTATATTTATTTTAGTCAAGTAAGTTATAAATTATATATAGCTCGTTAAATGTTAAGAGGATTTAGCTCAGTTAGTTAAATAATATGAACGAGTTATTATATAAATCTTAGTAATCAAGTTAATTTCTACGAATAAAAAGAAAAAAAAAACACATCAAAAACATTCTAAAACATATATTTGTTACCAATATGTGGTTAATTGAAGTTGTAAATGTTTGATTTTTTTATTTTAGAGTGGCCAAACTTAAATATTTCTCATGCCTTTCTCAAAATTATGTTTGATCCTCTTTATGTCTAAGCAGTAAATTCTACCAATGTGTGGTTAATTAAAGTTGTAAATGTTTGATCCTTTTTATGTTAGAGCGGCCAAACTCAAATATTTCTCACGCCTTTCTTAAAATTATGTTTGATCCTCTTTATGTTTAAGCAGTAAATTCTACCAATGCTGGGCTGCCATATTTCTTTCCTTGTTTTAGTGCCTCATATATGCATATTTTATATTATTTATAGGCTTTTAATCCTTTAAAGTTAGATAATTATTTTTTAGTCCTTAAAAAAATAATTTATTTTTATTAGTGATCTCTCAAATTTTTGAAAGCTACTTTTAATCTATTTTAGTTCAATGTGTTTATGATTTTATAATTTGTAATGATTTTAACTGCTAAAATTTATTTTAATATTTTTGAAAAATAATGTATGGTGATTTTAAATCATCAAAATATTTGATTTTAATGATTTGGTGACAGTTTTTTTTTTTTTTTTACATATTTTGTTAGTTTTAAAGATGAAAAATAAAAAAGATAAATATAAAATTGTCGTAATTTTTTATACATATTTTGTCTATTTTAAATTGTCACAAGTCATTTTTAAAGAAATTAAATTAAAAAATTATTTTTGACGGTGACAAATTATGACATTGAAAAAGTGATAGAGACTAAAAATAACTTTCCGAAAATTTGAGAAACTAATAAAATTAAATTTTTTAAAGATTAAAAAGAAATAATTATCAAATTTGAAGGACTAAAAACATATATAAGTCTTATATATATACACGTAGAGTCAACCACAATCTTAAAATTAATTACTCATATAAATTAAAAAATTAATATGTTTAAAATATTTATTATACACTAATGAAAATAACTTAATATACATTTAATTAACTTTATTACAGTTCTAGTAGGAAGTTTTAGAGGAAGGAGTGTGGAGCTGGCTAATATTCACCCCTTCACATTTGAAATGGTGGAGCTTATGATTTAACTCACATTAAGCTTATTTGATGCATAAGTTTCTAACTTATTTTTAGAATTCAACTAGTTTTAGTTTATAAGTTAATAGCTATTTTTTAAATCATCAATAATTTGTTTTCGTTTTTACCTTTCTTTACATTTTAAAAACCCTTTTGTCTATCTTGTTATTTTATGTTATTATGCATTTATTTTATTAGCGAATTTCATAAAACACTTTTAATTCAATTAATTAACTTAAAATTTATTTGCTTTTCAATTCTTAAATTTTTTATAAATTAAAAAAAATATTATTAAAAGCAGTCCAACCTATGATCTAAAAAAAACATTCTAACCTTATATAACAAGATATGCAAGGAGTGGAAACATAAAGCATGCATATTACAGAGTTTTCACTATGGCACAGTTCCACCCAATTACATAATGATAACGAGTACATCAAACAGTACATAACACCATAACAGTATCACACACAGAAGGAGAACCCTCACACACACAGAATACATAACAGTAACATAATCATTGAAAAGTGCATCACCCCCCAAAATTACCAGGAATTAAACAATAGGATTTAAGACCATGTGCCAGAGTTACTACATCATCTTCTCCTTTGATTGCCAATTATACAATTGAACCTAGAAATATCCCACATGCATATTAAGCCCTAACAAGCCATGTGATCGTGCACTGTTTGACAGATTGGTTAAAAGAATATCAAACCTTTTCAATACTGCACATTGCAATAAAACTTCCTACACTAGGTCAATCCAAAAAGATAAAGATAATTATCCAACCCATTTATAATTGTTCCTAACAAAATGCAACTCCGGTGCTCGATCTGTGCTCATATCCAATCAACCTGTCGTTATTTGAGTAAAATTAAACTCAATCTTTTTTTACAAAATTTTGAATTTAAAATTTATAAATTAAAAAAACATAATTAAAAAGAAAATTTTCATTAAAGATAATTAGTCAATTTTTTAATAAAAATTAATTATTAACAAAATCGATAAATATTTCGTATAAGTGAAAAAAATATCCTATATACTTATGACAACCACTTCCAAAAGTATTCATAGCCGTCAATTATTTTGTTAACAAGTGTTTATGTCTTTATCTCTATATTTATGATCTCAAATTTGTTTAATGTGATTTGACCTACTCTTATTCCTACATTCACGACAAGTTTTTAGGACACATTTAATAAATTTGCAAACCTTTCCACACCACTTTAAGTTTTTAGGACAAACTACACAAATTAAACTTGCAAACCTTCCCTCCAAGTGACCTCATTCTCTCACTTAGGGTGGTGAGCTCATATTCAGACTGGACAATTCTTTTCATCTAAAGAGCTTCTATATATGAACATAGCATCTTAATCTTAAAATAGAAAACCAATATTTAATTTACGGATACTTTAATTCTAAACAACATCTTATAAATAAGACAATATCATTTTTAAATCTAAACAATATCCTAAAGATTTAAAATTATAAATTTAAATTATTTTCAACAATCCTTTCCTCATTTAAAATATTTAATTTCATCTTCAACTTTTGCTTTTGGATGCTCATCACAATTACTTCATTCTTGGTATAATCCCTGCAATTTGTTTCACGAGTATTAGATGGTCTTGACTTGTACTGTCGTTAACAACCACCATTGGAATGTGCCGCTTGACTTCCACATCGTTAAGAAGACTTTCGACACAAAGATCCACATGATTCACCATCAACTTCCTCAAAAGCTTCTTCAGTACCCTTCTCTACTTTGGTCACCAGGCCATACAATCATTCAGTTTTGATATCACTGTTGGGAAAAAACAACATCTCTCTTTATTCATATTGATGAGAAAACACACCACAAAACAAAAGGCCAACATCATAAAGAAAATAAGAAAGAAAACAAATTTATCTAACGTGGTTTAGATTGTCATTCCTATATCCACAATTTATTTTCTTAACACTATTCATACCCTCAACATTTACGATCTCAGATTTGTTTAACATGGATTGAACTCTCATCCCTACATCCACGACAAGTTTTTAGGACAAACTGGACAAACTTGCAAATCTTCCTTCTATGTGACCTCCATCTCTTATTTAGGATAGTGATCTCCTCTTCAGACTGAACAAATTTTCTCATCTCAAGAACTTCTATATACAAACCTAACATCTTAATCTTAAAAAAGGACACAAATATTTAATTTACAAATAATATCTCTAATTTTAAATAACATTCTAAAAATAAGATAATATTCTTTTTAAATTTAAACAATATACTAAGATTTAATATTACAAATTTAAATTATTTTCCAACACACATCGCAACCACAATTGCATGCGGTCACAATATAAAGGTTTTTATGATTCACTACAACTCTGATGCTATACCTACAACTCTGATGCTATACAGCAATTGTGATTGGATGATCGATCAATCACATTTTCTTGTAATTTATCACAATGTCAAGGATCATGACGAAACTGCAACTATGATCGTTACAACTAGATAAAACCGTGACTTCAAGCTAGATATAAGATTTTAAGTAGTTTATAAATTTTTAACTGGTTTTGCAAACTCAGAATATAATAGACTAAACTTATTCAAATAATTAATAAAAATAATAACAATAATGTTGCTATTTTTATTGTTATTGTGTTTTAAATTTGTAATATAAATATTTTGAGATTATATATTGTTCATACGTTTTTAAACAAGTTTTTAAGTTAGGTCAAATTTTAAAAAAGGCTAACTCAAGTCTTTAAAAAGTATATCAAGTGAATAGTTCAAACTAATGTTAAATTTGAGATATCTACAAAGCCTATACAAAGTATAAATTTGAGCATGTGATCAAGAGGTTTAATTCTTAGGTTTGTGTATATGAGAAAATATTTGTTAAGAAAAGTTAATTTTTTAAATAGATTTTAATGGATCAAGAAATTATTTTGATGACAAATACCAGAAAATTCTATGTTTTGAAAAATAGACTGAACATGTTAGTTGGAAACAAAAACCGACCCAGTCAAGTGATTGGTTCAAATAAAACACATAATCGACTTGAAGAAAAATTGTCAAAGAACCAAAAAATCAGTCAAAAAATGAGATAATCGATCAAAAACAAATTTATAGCATGTTGATGAGAAATGCTTAATATAATATCATTTGACTTTTTTTTCTTAAAAAATAAAATTAACTTAAAATATTTGTCATTTTCTTTTTTATTTTAAAAGTAAACCTATTACTATTAATAAATGTTGATGTGTAATGTTGAAATATAGATTTAAGTATTATAATATATTTCCAGCTATTAGTATTATAATATATTTGATTTAAACTCCGTATATTGTACTTTAAATGTTAAGAACCTATAAGACTATATATGTTTCATTTTAGTTTTTAGTATTATAAAGTTAAGATATTATGTTTTTTAATATTATTTTTTAAGGCATATTAAATACTGTAGAAGCATACAAATTGTTTGTGGTTTGGGATGTAACTGATCATTATAGTTCTATGTGTTTACATCTTATAGCTTTTAACTTGGTTGATTGACTCTTTGTTCCTGGCAAATCTTCCAAACTATCTCTAAAGGGGGAATGAGTAGGGTGTGTGATCACCTCTCTGTTTTCTAGGTTTTCTGTCTCTTTGTTAATGACCTAAGTAGGAGTATTTATATTAGTTTTTTGACTCTTCTAATAGTCTCAGCTCAATTGGACTCAACTAAAGAGCATAGGTCCAACAATCTCCCACTTACTTTGTTGAGTACAAACTTAGGTCTATAGAACCCAAGACCATGTAACTCATAAGTCATCATTAATTGAAACACCTCATCCCATGTCTCAAGCTAGCTTGGGGATTATCTAATTTGGTGCTACTCCACTAAAAGCTCGAACTTGAACTCCAAGCGTAATAACATATATAACATGTATACGCATCACCCCTTTGTAAAATGTCTATAATTGATTGACAAGTTTTCCGTTACCCAATCAATTATTTATTCCCTTGACTATGATAGTTTCTCTAATGGATTACATGCATTGGCCAGTGTCTTCAATATCCAAGTACCGAAACATATCAAGGGGACATTTCCTACGAATTTCATATTGTTTATCTCATAAATACTGATAATTAAATAATTTCACTCCCAAAATATCGAGTTATTGGTTGTCAATAGATCACGCCTTACCCGTTGGTAAATCAAAGAATGAAAACTATTTGATCACCTATTTATTATAAACTCAAAATTAAGAGCAATCTTATAACTATAGTTATCTGGAGATTTGATACCTTATGACAGAAAAAGCACCCTTAATCAAATCTCTCTTTGATCCTTTCAATGTAAATATTAATTCACACCAATATTTTACAATGATTCGGACAAAACCATTTCATAAAATATTGTAGCCTAAATAAATTGCCCAACTTTATTTAACAGTTGTGAATCTGTTCATCAATTATGAGAACCTATGATCATGTCCTCCATGAACATATCCATATGATCATATACTTCACAATTGATCTGGACCTTGATGTTTGTAAATAGTGTGCAAGATAAATTAATAATACCTCATTTAAAACTTTCAGAAAAAAATACAATGTCATAATGTCTTCTACGAAAGGCACAACAATAACAAGGTAAAAATCAAGCTCCTAAAGCTACAGCAAATTCGGAATCCTCCTAAGACCCATAGATGTAACATGCCTCTCGAACACACATTCAGGCAAACTTTTTGTAAAAGGGTCAGCAAGGTTTTCTTTCGATGCTATCTTGATTACCACTATTTCTCCTCTTTCAATGATGTCTCGGATCAAGTGGTACTTCATCTCTATGTGTTTTTGCCTTTTGTGACATCGTGGTTCCTTGGATTGTGTTACTGCCCTACTGTTATCACAATAAAGTGTAATGGGACGACTAGCACCTGGTATCACCTGAAGATCTATAAGAAACTTCTTCAACCATCCGGCTTCCTTTGCAGCTTCTGATGCTGCAACATACTAGCCTCTGTGGCAGAGTCAGCCACACATGACTGTTTGATACTTCTCCAATAGATGGCCCCACTATTAAGAGTAAACACATAGCCTAAAGTTGATTTTCTTGAGTCAATGTCTCCTTGGAAATCTGAGTCTGTGTTACCAATGGTTTCAAGACTCCCACTTGAATAGACCAACATATAATCTCTCGTTCTTCGAAGATACTTAAGTATATGTTTAACTGCTATCCAGTGTTCCTCTCTAGGATTAGATTGGTATCGGCTTATTACTCCCACTGCATAGCAGATATCTGGTCTGGTGCACAGCATAGCATACATAAGGCTACCTACTGCTGAAGCGTAAGGTATCCTACTCATGCGTTCTCTCTGCTCAGGAGTTTTAGAAGAATGCTACTTAGAGAGATGAATCCCATGGCTGAAGGGTAAAATTCCCCTCTTAGAATTCTCCATGCTGAACCTGGCAAGTATTTTGTCGATGTAATTAGCCTGGGATAATGACAATATCCTATACTTCCGGTCTCGTAAGAGTTTATACCAAGAATATAATTGGCTTTTCCTAGGTCCTTTATATCAAAATGCTTGCTCAGCCAGGTCTTTATGCCCGATAATACATCCATGTCATTTCTAATAAGGAGTATATCATCTACATAAAGCACCATAAAAGATATTGTTTTCCCTTGGATCATTTTGTACACACACGGCTCATCAGGACTTTTCTCAAAACCATAAGACTTCATGGCTTGATCAAACCTGATGTTCAATAATCTAGACGCTTGCTTAAGTCCATAAATGGACCTTTGCAACTTGCATACCATGTTTTCTTGCCTTTGGCTATGAACCCTTTTAGTTGTTGCATATAGATATCGTCTTCCAAATTTTCATTTAGAAAGACAGTTTTGACATCCATTTGCCAAATCTCATAATCAAGATTTTCTGCAACAGCTAAGAGAATTCGGATGAACTTGAGCATGGCTACCGGGGAAAAGGTTTCTTCATAATCCATATCTTCTATTTGGGTGTACCCTTTCGCCACCAATCTAGCTTTGAAGGTTCCAACCTTCTTGTCCAATCCTCTCTTTCTCTTATAGATCCACTTACACTCAATGGGTCTTACCCCTTTTGGTGCATCTACAAGAGACCAAACTAAGTTGGAATACCAAGAATCCATTTCACGATTCATAGCCTCAAGCCATTCCTAAGCATCAACATCTCTTAATGTCTCGTCATAACTCGTGGGATCATCATCTTCTTCAATGATGACATCTTGATACGATTCGCCCAGCAAAAGAAATCTTACGGGTTTACGAATCAATCTCCCATTACGACTTTGCCGCACTTGTTGTTGTGCATCTACAGGATGATCCAAGTTAGGTCGATTAACAATTTTTGGAGGAACCTCATTACGTGGGTTAACCAATTCTTGATTTTGTTCTTCCACAAGTGGTACTTGCATTTCTACAGGTTTCACTTGTTGAACATCATGCTGAACATCTAGTTTTGAATTTGGTTCTTGTGTGTGTTCAACTACAGGTATATTTTTCCCTCTTTGAATAACCATAGGAACAAAAGCTAGAACCGCCTGAGGTTGAGGTGAAACGTGAGACTAGCTCATCAAGAATAACCTTACTCCTTGGCTTATAATTTTTCATATAGTCCTCCTCTAAGAAAGTCGCATGAGTGCTCACTATAACCTTCTTTTCTTTCAGACTATAAAACAACCAACCTCTGGTTCCTTTAGGATAGCCAATAAACATGCATACTTCTGTACGCGAGTCCATTTTATTTGGCTTCTGTTGTAAGACATGTGCCGGAGCACCCCAAATCTGAATATGGTTCATTGTGGGCTTACACCCTTTCCATAATTCTATTGGTGTCTTTAAAACCAACTTGGACGGAGCTAAGTTCAAAAGGTACATAGCAATTTCTAAGGTATATCCCGAGAATGAATAAGAAAGAGATGAATAACTGAGCAAAGATCTTGCCATTTCTAAAAGGATTTTATTTCTCCTTTCAGCAACTCCATTCTGCTGGGGTGTCCCTGGGGAAGATAATTGTGAAACTATCCCATCTTTGATCAGGTAAGACCTGAACTCTCTAGATAGGTATTCACCCCCTTGGTCAGACCGAAGAGTCTTAATTTGAATACCAAGATGCTTTTCTGCCTCAGCCTTGAACTCTTGGAATTTTCCAAAAGCTTCAGACTTATGACACATCAGGTACACATGTCCAAATCTAGAGTAATCATTAGTAAATGTGATGAAATACTAATACTCGCCTCTGACTTGGACATTTATTGGTCCACATACATCAGTATGTACCAATTCCAGCTGAAGTGTAACACGATTTCCCTTGGCCTTGAAAGATCTCTTAGTCATTTTACCCTTTAAACAAGATTCATAAACTGGTATCGGTTCAAAGTTCAGGGATTTTAAAATCCCACTATTGACCAAACCTCATATTCGGTTAAAGTTAATATGACCTAATCTCAAATGCCAAAGATAAGTTTCATTGGAAACTTTTCTTTTCTTTGATAAATTAACATGCTCAACAACTCCTAATTCAACATGATTAACTTAACATGGCACATGACTAAGGAAATAAAGACCATTAATCATTTCATCGGAACAAATAAAAGAAGATGAACTTTTTATTGAAACTGAGGAATTAAACTGAACTGTCAAACCATGTTTAACCAAACAACTAACATAAATTAAATTCCTCTGAAAATTCGGAATAAATAATCAGTCTTGTAAAACCAAAGTTCTGCAATTATCAAAAGATAAAATAACTTGTCCCACTGTTAGTGCTAACACAAGCTCCCCATTTCCAAGCTTCAAAACTCTTTGTTCTTCGCTTACAGGCAAGCTATGTTTGAACCACTGTAAAGAGTGACAAACCTGGTTAGTGGCTCCTGAATCAATGTTCCATTTATCATTGCAATTCTCCACTAAACAAGCTTCAATCACATGTAAATTACCCATACCTAGTTGATTCATACATGGGTAATTTTTCTTCCAATGCCCAATTTTTTCCTCACTTGAAGCACTTTCTTTTTGGTTGCTTCATTGCAACTGGTTTGACAACTGGAATACCTGATTTCTTCTTTTTGTTCTTGTTCCTTCCCTTGGGTTTTCCCTTAGGTTTCACAGAACTCTCACTAGCAAAAAAGGCAATGCCCTGCTGACTAGAGACTGTTCAGCACTCTCAAGCTCGTGCATCAGCTGAGTAAGGTCAACATTCATCTTATTCATATTATAATTCATCTTGAACTGATTGAAGTATTTAGGCAATGATTGTAAGAGAAGGTCGACTTTTACTTCTTGTTCAAATTTGACCCCATGCTCTTCAGCCTTCTTGATGTTTGCTATCATTGCCAGACAATGATCCCTCACGCTTCCTCCAGACATAACTGTCTTGGTGACTACATTCAGCACATTCTGCCTAGCAGAGCTGGTAGACATAGCAAACATTACATCAAGAGTTTGGAGCATTATTGCTCCACTCTCAATCATGCTCACTTGCTCCTGAAGTTGACTGGCGAGACTGGCTAAAATATAGCATCGAATTGCCACATTTTCCTTCTCCCATCTTTCTTTCTCCTACTGAAAACGTTTCTTTGTTGCCTCAGGAACATCCTTAGCAGGCTGCGCTGGTATAGGGGTAGTCAGAACAAAGTTGAGCTTTTCATATTGAAGAACAATATCTAAATTAGTTTTCCATTGTTTGTAGTCTGTACCATCCATAGGTTTTTGGCTCAAGATAGTAGCAAAAGGATTGAATGAAGACATTTTTTTGAAAAACAAGCACACTAATTACAAACAAGAAAAACAGCAAGCGGATATAGCGCTAGTAGATTCTAATAACTAATACTCGTTTATAGTTCAACAATCCATTAGTTATCTTTACAAGGCTTACGATGGGCAAAATACTTGTAAAACTAATATTGTTATTTGGGCCTTCAGTTCCATTGCCAGAGCCTCGATTGGGGGGGTTAACAATTTTACCAAAGTTGAATGTATTTAACCATTGTTTACATTATCTTTAGTGTCCAAGTGTTGCCAATGATGGGCCGTACAAAACATTACTAAAATTTTGAAAATATTAAGGTTTAATCTAGCGAAATCCAATTATCCTTATCCGATGGGGCTTCAGCGATAACCATTTCACTAATAAACCCACAATTGGAGCCCATAGGTTTTAAATTAATTACTTAATTAAAAAAACCTTCATGCATTCAATATTTTAAAATTTAGAATTTTTCAATTTCCAAGAATTGTTTAAATTCAAGTATTCTTTGTTTGATTTCAAAAACTATGTAAGTAGCGACAAGCCGATGAACGTGCAAGCTTCTCTTATCGGAATTTTGAAATCATTAAGGTCCTAAAATCCGATCATGATAGACAACGTGTGTTCGTACAATCATGATACATGATTGTGGTATGCAGCGTGTGTTAACACATGACCATTGTAGAAGACCCACAAATTACTTGCAATGTAAACGGTTCTCTTAGGAAATAATTTGGATTATTTGTCTTGATTTTAATTATTCAAAATTAATTAATTCAATTATTAATGTAGATTTTTTAACAAAAATAATAATAATTTTAATTAATATTTGAAAATAATTTTGAATCAAAATAATCTTATAATAACTATCATACTAGTCGTGGAATGACAAAATAGATGTTATGCTCATGTAGTTTTCAAGTTATGCAACAATATGACACCACCTATACTATATGACATGTTATGACAATAAGCATGTTATCATATCATATAGTTCATCCACTCATAAAAATAAAGCAATTATAAATTAGACTTTAATCCATGGTTTCCTAGAGAAAAGAATAAATAAATAAATAAATAGTTACAAATGGAAACTGAAATCTCTTCAGCCCATTTTCTTCTTCCTTTCAGTCCATAGGTTCTGTTTCAAGCCCCTTTATGGTAGCCATGGGCCTAATGTCCCAATAAAAAACAAACTTTGGCAAGAAACCCTAAGTCAACTTTCAGGAACCCTAACTGTCACGTCCACTGTCTCATCACGAACATGTCCAAACAGTAACGAATGTCCTTCTTTTTGCATCTTCTTGATCTTCTTTTATTACAACTTTCGTATAACATTAAAAAAATACAATAATTGAAATAAAAATCAAGGAGGAAACCTAATCATATGGGATTAGCCTCCAACCAAAGAAAATACAATCAAATCTTTACCATGGATTAAAGCCAAAAACCCAATAAAGCAATCCTTTTTAATGGAAGAAAAATAAAAGGATATACATGTGAGCATCATACCAATGAACATAGATCCTAGGTGCCATATTTCATGAAGCAAAACTAATTAGATGAAATAATGTAAATCAAAAACTAGATCCACATACAAATGCACAAGTTGGCTCTGATACCAATTGTAGGCATATTAAATACTACAGAAGCATATAAACCGTTTGTGGTTTGAGATGTAACTGATCATGATAGTTTTATGTGTTTACCTCTTTTAGCTTTCAACTTGGTTGATTGGCCCTTTTTTCCTAACAAATCTTCCAAACTATCTCTTGAGAGAGAATGAGTAGGGTGGTGATCACTTCTCTGTTTTCTAGGTTTTCTGTCTCTTTATTAATGACCTAAGTAGGAGTATTTATATTAGTCTTTGAACTCTTCTAATAATTTCAGCCCAATTGGGCTCAACTAAAGAATATAGGTCCAACAATTTTATATGTATACTATTTAATTATTATTATTATTTTATTAATACTAGTTTGATCTGAGTTCAACCATGGTGATTGAACTATTAAATCTTGAATTAACATCTTAATCAATTCAATAACAAGTCTGATTTTAAAAATATTGAAAAATCTTATATATCTATTTCTATTCATTAAATTGGAATACACTATGATATCCTTAAAAGTGATATATTAATTTCTTAATTGGTTTATTTCTCTTAAAGAATAAAAAATACCAATTTTAAATTTTCTATTTTTTAAATCATATATGTTTGTTTTTTCTCTATAATTTCACAATTATTTATTTAATTTATATTTTTAGATATGTTAAAATTTATTTAATATATCTTAAGCTTTTGTATAATTTTAAACATTTGAAAAATATTTTATTTAAATTTAAAAATACTCTTATAACACAATGAATAATTGGTAGTATATAATTATACATTTATGAATGCAACTTAAAACTCTAAAACAAACTGATATATTTGCATTTTTCTTTTCTTTTCGTACAACCTTACACTGCCAGTCCATCGTTTTATTGTAATAACTTCAAAAAGATATTTTTATTTCATCATATTTTCTTTCTCTATTCTATTTTTCTCACCTCATTATTATCAAACATATAGAATGCAAATATTAATACACAATTTTTTTATTTAGTTGTTAATTTTTATTAAAATGTTAGTGAAGCATTCAAACTCACTATCTCTTCTTCCTTCTCCCTTCAACCCCCTTAATTTTAAATTACAAGTTAACCTTATAATTTCCAAAATATTAAGATGTAGTTGTTTTGATTATAATCTGATTTCGATCTCTTACACAAGATCTTAATTAGTTCAATCTTTGTATTAAAAAAAAAAGTTCAATATTTGCAAATGAAAAAACTAAAAGTAGTGATTTCTCATTGATAACATGGGTAAGATGTGAATGACAGTGTAAAAGAAATGTGAGAATATTAATGTGAAAGTCTAGTCAGCACTTTTTTTTTCTTTTTTCTTTTTTTGAAAGGGGTCTATAGAGTGAGTACTTAAATAGAAGTTTACCCGAAAAAGAGATATTAGATTAAAGTCCTTTATTGGGATTTCCTCAGCTTATACAGCTATTACAAAACAACTGCCTTTACAACCGTACATATACAAAATGGCTATAATGACCACTACTTGAAACCATTAACTCATGCATTATAACACATGAAAATTAGAAAAGTCTTAAAAGTCTTTTCTTCTTTAAATTCCTTTTCTTTTAAAAGCAAAAGAAGAAATATATGAATCACTCACACAGTAGCTTAGATGCAACATATACGCAATGCAACATCTAATTGATGAGAAGTCGTCGAATTAGGGTTAAGTGGCCTTCAAAGGACACCACATGAAAGGGAAGAACCTCTTCCATGAAGGGTTCGTTTCAAGCACTAGAGGGTGGAATGTTTGGAATTCCTTGTCTTTGTAATTCACTCATCACACTATCAAGAGCTGGAGCCTTAAGTCCAATAGGTAGCGGCAGCCAAGGCTTTGATAAAACATCTCCAATAGCTGCATCTATGCACTCCTTTGACTGTAAAATGAAAATAAATAAAATATAAAAACTAATTAATTAATTAATTAATGATGTTACTCTACTCTTCACTCGTAAAACAACAATATATGATCATTTGACACTCCTAAGAATGTATACACTAATACACCCCACGTTAGAAGAAATGTCATAAGAAGAAAAAGGAAAAAAATTATGGTACAAAAACAAGGAAGAAAGGGATAATAACGAAGAATTTAATAATTGAAGCGTCTGAACAAATTTAAATTGTATATGCATGTCCCTATCCTACCAATTTATACAAGCGTCTCAATTTAACATTACCGAAGAAAATGAAACATGAAGCCATGGGAACCGACACAAAACTTTCTATTTATAGACAGAGACGAACAATGATATATGTGATTTTGGAAAAAGTAATGGAGTACTGAGATATACACTCAATATAATGATTCATCATGAAAGGTTACAATTAAAGTCGGATATTATCTAATGGACTTCATAATATAACCTAGTACATCAAGTGTCATTATTCAAAAGAAATTTTATTAGAACCTAATACAATATTCAATACATATGTACACATGCAAGCATGTTTTTTTTTTTTTTTTGTTTTTTTTATAGTAGAATTTGAAGATAAATATCAAGAATTTTGTAATAACATTTTGTTCAACTAACTGAATTAAGTTATTTGGTAAACATGTTTGTATTTGTGCGAGAAAATAAAATAAAAAAAACAATTAGATGACAAAAACAAATTACCGGATGAAAGTCGAATAGGGGACGGGGACCAGGGACGCCAATGCCGTGATCTGCTTTGTACATGGCATGGGGTGGGATGCCGGGAACCGGGGGGCTTCCAAATTTCTGTATGATATTTACATTTCCACTAAGTTGAGTGAGCCAAAATTATACAACTATATAGTTTGTGTTTGTAGTTGCAAGTAAATATATGACAATAGTAAAAACTATATGGTTTATATTTGTGGTTGCGAGTAAATATGACAATGATTTTATACATTTAATGTTTGTAAAAGGATCCAAGATTCAAAGGTGAAGACAATTTGCATGGCTCCAAAATAGTAAGGCTTGTAATGAGTAGTACCGTTGGTGTCAGAGGTTGTGGAAAACAAGTTGTTCCTGGGATTAGAGCGTTAGGAGCCTGTTTCAAAGAAGTAAAATATTCATGACATGTTAAGCAAATAACAAACGGTCAATTATAATTAGATTTAATTTTGATTTATTGCAAAAAAAATTTTACAATATATCGTGTAATTATGTATGGCTTAATTAATAAAAATGGAATAATTTTTATAATGATCATTTGATGATAAATTTAACTTTTGGTTTATGATATGATAAATTAGAAGCTTATTACAATGTTGTAGACTCAAATAAGTTTTTAATTAATCAGTACGTGCTTTCTTTTCTGTCTCTAGTTTTCTCAATAAAATATTCTAAAACAAAATAAAAAAAAAATTCATACTTGTTAATAACGTGTTATTTTATTAATTAGAGAGATGGGAAATGAAAAAAAGAATACAAACAGATAATTATTTCAATTTGAATAGGACTCAAATCAATTGTTAACTTTTTAGATGTAATAAATATTTTGTTCATTAATATCTTAAAAATCAAACTTGAAAACAACGTTAACAGAATGTTTAAATATATTTTAGTTTCTATAAAATAAGCAAGATAATTTTTGTCCTTTATCTTTATCTCCCTAAAATTTGAAATAACTATTTTTAATCCTATATAATGAGTGAATTTTTATTTGGTGGCAGTTAAAAAAACTTCTTTGATTTTCATCCCTTCAAAATTTAAAATCACTATTTTTATCTCTAACATCCATTTTAAGGTAAATAAATAATACTATTTTAAAAAAATAGAAGTATAACATATTGATTGATATGGAACTATAGACATTAGTGAGTTATCACTTGCAATGGTCATTTGACTTTCTGTTAACCATACGAGTGACACCAAACAATAAAGATGAAAAAAAAAGTTTTATATTTGAGGGATATAAATTAAAGAAAATTTTAAGAAAACCGAAATCAAATTTCACTAATTTTATAGAGACCAAAGTATTTTTAAGATTTAACAAAATTGTTTTTTTTTTTCTTATTAAAGAGATGGCAAGGAGATCTAACAGATGTGGTTTCAATTTTATGGTATGTTGAAAAAGCTAGAAAATAAAAGATGGATATAATAATATATATTTTTTGTTTGGTTAAAAAAGAATAGAAAGAAAGATTGATTTTTAAAAATAAAATTATGATTGGAAAGGAATTCTATTAAAATTAAAGTAGTCATCCAATTTATTTAGTCAAGATTAATTTTTTATGAAACTGATAAATCTTTCGCATCAATAATGTAATTATCCAAAACAAAGAGCATCCAAGAAAATCAAAGATTTGATTGATTGGTTAAGGTTAGTTTAGAGAGTTAACCTGTTGGTGCCAAAATGAAGGGTCTTGAGGTGGTGCAGCTGGTGGCGGTAGCGGCCATGAGAGTGGTGATGAATTTGAAAGATGCTTAGGCCACATGTGCACGAAGGACATAGAAGGGTGCCCCCATACATGTAGAGGTCTAAAATGGTGCATTGGGGTGGTCATTGGAGGGAAACCCATGTTTGGTGCTAACCATGGATTCCCCTCAATCTTCCCTCCACCAGCATAAAATTGCCTCCTTTGACTCCAGCTTGCTGCTTCAGCTTCACGTGCTAGCAAATGTTTCCTATGAGATCTATATTTCTGCATTCAAGCATAAAACTACACATTTAGCACCCTCCCTTAAAAAAATGCTTCTTTGGAATTATTTATGATTAATTCAAATTAATCTAAGTATCGTAATAGTATCACCCGTCGAACCATAAGACACAAAATCCAAGCAAACTTAATTATCTTTGACACTTTTGGCCACTACATGCATATATGATACATGAAGTTCAAATTTAAATTAAACTTTTCTCCATATAAAGATGCAATAATGAATCACTACTGTTGATGTGACTAAATCAAATTGAGTACAAGTTTGGAATCAACAATAAGCTTAATTGGAGCTTGACTATAATGCTTTAATAATATTGCTTTTTGCTTAACAATAAACTTAATTTTAGCTTGAAACTTATTCACACAAAGGTTAAAACAAAAGTTAACAAAAGGAAAAAATTAACAAGTTGGAGAACGTACTTGAAGGTGGCTAGCAATGTTATGGCGAGTTAGACAATCAATTCCCATAATCTCCAAAATCCTTGAAGGCACCGCCTTATCCACTCCAAGCTGTTCCACAGCTTGCACGAATCGCCTGTGCAATTCTGGGGTCCAATCCACCTACACACACAACCCATAAAAAGAAACATAAATACGTAGTCACATAAAATACTATAACCCATGACTATACTTCAGATCAAAACCCCTAAAAAATTCTAAATGTCAATATTTTATTTGACGGACAAAACTTAGATGCAAGTTATTTTTAGTACTTTCATTATTTTTTTTAATTTGAATTGAAGTTTTATTTTAAGAATAATCTAGGTATAAAAAATTGCATCAAAATTCAGTACAGATTATCCAGATAAAATACTAATTCTGATGGGAAATAATTTCAAAAGCACTTTATAAAATTAAATCTAAGTGTCTTTCTTTTTCTAATTAACATTACTACTATGCTTCTGCTAATTTTTTGTTCTTTCAATTTCTCTCTCTACACCCTAGGGTACCCGTGAGTATTCTTTTGACACTAAGAAACCTTGTCAAGCCCCATAATTGAGACAGTGACAGAACCTTAAGAGTTAGCTGAGTGGCACATGACTCATGTCTCATGACATGAACCATTGCTAGCTTCACTGAAACTAACTCCCTAATTAGGATAGAGAAAAGAAAAAAGAAAACACATGTAAGTTCAAAATACAAACTATCTAGCTACCTTGATTTTTCTCTTCCCTTGAGCATTATTACTATTATTATTATTCTTCGATTGAGCGGATGAAGATTTTCTTCCTTTTCCACCATCCTTTGGTGCCTGATTCACCACCACGGATTCATCCCTCATGCTCACAATCTCTTCTCCTCGGTTTGACCCCAAGTCTTGACCCGACGCATTGCAAGAAGCTTTATCTTCTTCCTCTTCATTTTTTGAACCAGTGTTGATCATGACATTCTGATCATTCTCAACTTTGCTGTTCTCCGCCGACGAGTTCATCTCCGACGATTCCTCGCCGGTGCTGACGTCGACGGAAAACTCACGGAACATCTCCAGGTCCGGCAAGACATCTCCGTTGACGTCGATGCCGACGAAGAGGTCATCGAAGTTGATGCTCTCCAACAAGTTCCCTTCAGAAAGGTCACCAAAGTCAACATCACCGGTTGTTGTTGTTGTTGGCATTGAGAAATTACCCTCCATCTCTCCTTGGTTCTTTTCATCTTTAATGCTCCTCAAAGGTGACACCGCAAGCATCAATCCCAAATTAACACTCTACGTATGTTACTCTAAATTGGAAACTCCAATAATATGTTATGCAAAAACTATACCAACCCTTTTCCTTCTATGGCAGTTCTTGCTATATAGTATATAGCTCACGTACGTGCATGAAATTAAACTATAATTTACAAAAGATGAGGCAATGATGTATAAAAGAAGGTGTTATGGAAATTTGGCTTTGAAGGAGAGAACTAACATGTGCTAGCTCATATAATGGGGTGTGTGTGTGTTCAATGGAATGGTTTATTATGAGAAGTGCCCTTTTTGGAAGTGCTGTGAAGAAGGAAGAGAGATTGGATCTGAACCACAACTTTATTTTGGTCGAGTTTTAAAAGAGGTTTTGTTTTTATGCTTTTCGTTTGGGAGTGTGCGTGTGCTACTTGCAGTGTTGGTACTCTGCATCCATTATATTATATATAGTATATTGCATTATTCTGGTTTGTGGATGCCCTTTTTTTGAACCTTCAAAATAAAAAGGGTTTTTAAATTTTCTTTAATTATATATTTCAAAAATTCACAAGTGCTCATGTGAGCTTTTTGTAATTATGTGCACACTCTCATATTCTAAAATGAAGAGAGAGAAATATATAGGTGTCATAAGCTCATCAAGTGTGCCTGATCTTCACAGTGTTGCACAGTGAGTGAAAGTGATGTGTGCTGTGTTATTGTTTGCCGGTACCAAAATTGACCACTGTATTTTTCGCACTTATAGTTATAGATATAATAACAGCTACGTATATATGTATATATCTTGCCTCCATGATAATCACATAACTGGAAAGCTCAAGTTGGAGAATTGATGACGATGATGATGATTATACCGTTTCTTAACTTATCAGCTAGACACGTTTCACATTTTCACTTATACACATATATGTACGTAGTACCATATTTATTTGTTCTCAATTCTCGTATCAAACTCTGATTTTTTTCTGATGGATTTGCTAGCCACGTTAGTTTATCTTTTCTTTTTCTTTAATTAACCAAGCAACATTTGTTCCGTACGATATTGAAATAATTAGGAGGATTCGTTTTAGCAACAACAAAGTACACAGAATAAGTCAATACAATGATATAATTAGCAGACGATTTTATTTTTTAAAATAAATGTTCAAATATTCGATTTTTAGATTTGTGTAGAAAAATATTTATTGGAAAAAGTTAGGATTTTAAATGAATCTAAGCATCGTAAGTAATTAGTAATTAACTCTGTTAAAAAAATATCCAGAGTTCAAAAAAAAAAATACTGAATAATTTATTTTTGACGTGGTGAATTTGCTTATCAGTACGACTTATTCTAGGATAAATTTGTATGTTTGAAAAATTATTGCATGTGCTTCTGTAATTTAATAGTTTAAGTGAAGTTTTTTTTTTTTGTAATAAATTGATCTAGATATTTAAAGTTGAATATCAGTTTGATTGGAGAAAATAGATAAATTATAAAAATGAAAAATACTAACCGTACATACTGATTTTGTCAAAAAAGAGCCACATTGCTCATCTTACACTTGACCACGATAGCCCATCTTACACTTGAAATGACAAAGTTATCTCCTTTAACTCCGAAACTTAGTCGCTTTCCTTTCATTTAATATATCAAAGGTTAAGTTAGGCCCCATCGTAAAAAAATCATGATAGAGTTTTTTTTTTTTTTTATATATATACAATTTCTATTTCTATATAGATATAATTTTCAAAATTCAGTTTTTATTTTAAGAAAAAACAAACAAACATCGTTTACATCAATGCACTCACAATCATTGCTCAAGTGATAAGTAATATTAAGGGATTTTAAAAAAGGACAACATAATAAAATTAATCTCACTCAAGAGAGTGTAGAAAAACCTTATTCTGTAACATATTTTCCAATTAATTCTCTTGTTTTATCTCTTCGCACAGAGCTCCATGACTTATTTTTCTTTTAGTACGTTGCTTGTATTTTGTTTGTATTTTCTCTCATAGTCTCCCTAACTATTTTTCCAGTGTATCTTAACTATTTTTCAGCAACATTGGCAACGATAAGCTTTATCGCTGGGATGAATATAATTTTTCTCATGAAACAAATCTTGTTGATAAAAGATAAATGTTATCTCTAACATTTTTATCTTTGTCAACGATTCAATTGTTACCGAAAAAATGCCGCTGAAAATACAAAAAAGATATCAAGCTTGAATGGTCAAACGATTAAATAAGAGTATTTTTTTTTTGCAATTTACCATTTTAGGGTAAATTTTAAATTAATATTTTGAAAGAGGTAAATTGTAATAAATGCTACAATTTTTAAATTGAAAATTGTAACATCCATTGTGACTTCTATTTTTTTACATTGAAATCTTAAAAAAATTCACAACTTTATTTTTTTTCAATACAACTTTAAAGTCATAGAATTTATTTTACAAGTTTAAATTCGTAAAGCATAATTTTTAATTTTTTTTTTGTTGAATTCCTAAATGAATTTACCATTTCATTTTTTGCACGTGTATTATTATCCAAAAATTGTAAATAATTTTTTAATTTAGTTATTAATAAATAAATGTATGTTTTATTTTTTTAGTTTTATTTTATATTTTTATATATTATTTTATTTAATATATTTTCTATATTTGATATTTTCTATCTTTTTAACTATTTTTAAGGAATATTATTTTTTTATAAATTAAAAATAATGTAAAAGACTTAAATTTAAATAAAAAATATTAAAATATACTACATATTTGTATTAGTCATGTATATGTGGAACAATGTATTTAATGGGATCTCACATGCATGATTGCAAAAACAACAAACATCGTTCGATATAAGTTTGTAAAGGATTTATAATCCGATCTAAAGCTCAAAAAATGGAAGCAAAAACTACTGCACCTTAACTATAATGACTTGTCTATGTAAAATTTGAGGTTCAAGAAATTACATATACATACTATATTTTAATATTTTTGTTTAACTATAATAACTATAATGACTTGTTTAAATTCATTTATGACTTCAATAAAAAAAATTAAAAAAAATTATGCTTTATGATTTTAAAGTAATAAAAAAACTCTTATGACTTTAAAGTCGTATTTTTAAAAAAATGAAATCATTAAATTTTTTAGGACTCTAATGTAAAAAAAAAAATAGAAGTCAGAATAGATGTTACGCCTGCTAATTCAAAAGTCATAATATTTGTTACAATTTATCCTATTTTAAATATTAATTTAAAATTTACTTTTAAATGGTAAATTGAAAAAAAAATACCTCTATTTTGTCATTTGGGAACGCATGTAAAATAACCAAGGCGCAAAAAAATAAAAAATCTGGCACTAGTAGAGCCAGAGTTGGCGCCGGTAGTGCCAAAAATGCACCAAATGACCAATTTTCTTTGGAATCTGGCGCCAGTAGCACTAGAGATGGTGCCATTAGCGCTGTAGATGCACCAAAGGCCATTTTTCTCTGGAATCCGGCGTCAGTAGCGCCAGGAATGGTGCCGTTAGCACGGGAACGTGGGTAGGTCATTTAAAATGACCATTTCTCTCTCATATGTGGACAAAAACTTCACCTTCTTCTTCCTTTATGCGTTTCCTCCATTGTTGAGTTTGGGAAGCTTCATAACTTCTCAACCATTGACCAAAACACTTCACTTCCAACATGAAAGTTGAAGGGAACTACTCAATGAGCTAGATTCTAACATCACTTTTCTCTGAAAATCATCAAACGGAGAGATCGCGTTCTCTAGGGAATTTTCCAAAGTTGATTTCTGAGGGAAAATGAGACGTTTTAAGGACGTGCAAGCTTGGAGAAGTTGTTCTCTAACTTTCCTTGTCGATTTAGAGGTAAGAAACATGACTTTTACCGATTATTTAAGAATTTGTTCTTGAGATGAATAGTGACCCGTTTGAGTTAGAGCTGAAATTAGGCTTGGGTTCTTTGGAAAAGTATGCTTAGGAGGTTGTTGTGAAGAAGGTTTAGCCTTGTAATAGAATTTTATAGACTTTGGAATCTGACTCTGAAGAATGTATGTGTAAGAAGAATGTTGGTTAAATTGGTGATATTATGATATGCATAAGTCTTGGTGCTTTTATAATATGTGCTCAAGAGGCTATATAAATAGTGAAATTGTGTTGAAGTAACCGTTTTAACCATATTGATAATCTTTGAGTTTTGGCATGGATAGAGTATTGAACCCTTGACTTATGCTGAGTCTTGGGGAGACTCTAGTGCCTTGATTAGGTCGAGATAGATCCTGCTGGGGTCTGTAAGTCACCAGTTGTGTGACTAGTCCTTATAACTTGAAATAGTGCAATAAGAGGTTATAATGAAAGAGAATAGCGTTTCTTTTCATTCTAACGGTTGAAAACCGTTGTTGATTACTTGTGTGCCTTTGTATAGGGCGTGACACCGAGGGTATCAGTGGCGAAGACCACAGTTCAGGGATTGAACAGCAAAGCACTGCTTTGTCAAATAAGTTCTTTGTTCTTAGAAATGTTTTTCATTACCTGAATTCCACCACATCTTATCCATTAATCTCGTTATTTGTTTGTTGTTTATTCTTTGAATGCTGTGCTATGCAACAATTGATAAACCTTCAAGGATAAAAACCTCAAATTGTTTAATTAATTTTATACAAATTAAATTATTTGAGAATATAATTAGTCTCTAGGATATAATATTTGAACTTTTTGAATCTATTATACTACCGTGTATGATACACTTACCTTTGTGTAACCTTATTTT
>PYAF01002227.1:150069-180271 GCA_007407185.1 Glycine tomentella | reverse complement strand
TTTTTTTTTTTTTAATTAGAGAGATGGGAAATGAAAAAAGAATACAAAAAGAGAATTATTTCAATTTAAATAGGACTCAATTCAATTGTTAATTTTTTAGATGTAATAAATATTTTGTTCATTAATATCTTAAAAATCAAACTTGAAAACAAACGTTAACAGAATGTTTAAATATATTTAGTTTCTATAAAATAAGCAAGAGAATTTTTGTCCTTTTTCTTTATCTCTCTAAAATTTGAAATAACTATTTATAATCCTATATAATGAGTGACTTTTTTATTTGGTGGCAGTTAAAAAAAAAACTTCTTTGATTTTCATCCTTTCAAAATTTAAAATCACTATTTTTATTTCTAACATCCATTTTAAGGTAAATAAATAATACTATTTAAAAAAAATAGAAGAATAGCATATTGATTGATATGGAACTATAGACATTAGTGAGTTATCACTTGCAATGGTCATTTGACTTTCTGTTAACCATACGTGTGACACCAAACAATAAAGATAAAAAAAACAAAATTTTATATTTGAGGGATAGAAATTAAAGAAAATTTTAAGAAAACCAAAATCAAATTTCACTAATTTTATAGAGACCAAAGTATTTTTAAGCTCTAGCAAAATTGTTTTTTTTTTTTTCTTATTAAAGAGATGGCAAGGAGATCTAACAGAAGTGGTTTCAATTTTATGGTATGTTGAAAAAACAAGAAAAGAAAAGATGGATATAATAATATATATTTTTTGTTTGGTTAAAAAAGATATAGAAAGAAAAGATTGATTTTTATAGATAAAAATATGATTAGAAAGGAATTCTATTAAAAGTAGTCATCCAATTTATTTAGTCAAGATTAATTTTTTATAAAACTGATAAATATTTTACATCAATAATATAATTATCCAAAACAAAGAGCATCCAAGAAATTCAAAGATTTGATTGATTGGTTAAGGTAAGTTTAGAGAGCTAACCTGTTGGTGCCAAAATGAAGGGTCTTGAGGTGGTGCAGCTGGTGGCGGTAGCGGCCATGAGAGTGGTGATGAATTTGAAAGATGCTTAGGCCACATGTGCACGAAGGACATAGAAGGGTGCCCCCATACATGTAGAGGTCTAAAATGGTGCATTGGGGTGGTCATTGGAGGGAAACCCATGTTTGGTGCTAACCATGGATTACGCTCAATCTTCCCTCCACCAGCATACAATTGCCTCCTTTGACTCCAGCTTGCTGCTTCGGCTTCACGTGCTAGCAAATGTTTCCTATGAGATCTATATTTCTGCATTCAAGCATAAAACTACATATTTAGCACCCTCCCTTAAAAAATGCTTCTTTGGAATTATTTAAGATTAATTCAAATTAATCTAAGTATCATAATATTATGACCCGTCGAACCATAAGACACATTAAATCCAAGCAAACTTAATTACCTTTGACACTTTTGGCCACTACATGCATATATGATATATGAAGTTCAAATTTAAATTCAACTTTTCTCCATATAAAGATGCAATAATTAAGCACTACTGTTGATGTGACTGAATCAAAATTGAGTACAAGTTTGGAATCAACAATAAGCTTAATTGGAGCTTGACTATAATGCTTTAATAATATTGCTTTTTGCTTAGAAAAATAACAATAAGCTTAATTTTATCTTGAAACTTATTCACACAGGTTAATACAAAAGTTAACAAAAGGAAAAAATTAACAAGTTGGAGAACGTACTTGAAGGTGGCTAGCAATGTTATGGCGAGTTAGACAATCAGTTCCCATAATCTCCAAAATCCTTGAAGGCACAGCCTTATCCACTCCTAGCTGTTCCACAGCTTGCACGAATCGCCTGTGCAATTCTGGGGTCCAATCCACCTAAACACACAACCCAGAAAAAGAAACATAAATACGTACTCATAAGAATAATCTATGTATAAAAAATTGCATCAAAATTCAGTACAGATTAGCCAGATAAAATACTAATTCTGATGGGAAAATAATTTCAAAAGCACTTTATAAAATTAAATCTAAGTGTCTTTCTTTTTCTAATTAACATTACTACTATTCTTCTGCTATTTTTTTCTTCTTTCAGTTTCTCTCTCTCTCTCTACACCCTAGGGTACCCGTGAGTGTTCTTTTGACACTAAGAAACCTTGTCAAGACCCATAATTGAGACAGTGACAACCTTAAGAGTTAGCTGAGTGGCACATGACTCATGTCTCATGACATGAACCATTGCTAGCTTCACTAAAACTAATTAACTCCCTAATTAGGATAGGATAGAGAAAAGAAAAAAGAAAACACTTGTAAGATCAAAATACTTAGCTACCTTGATTTTTCTCTTCCCTTGAGCATTATTACTATTATTATTCTTCTTCGATTGAGCGGATGAAGATTTTCTTCCTTTTCCACCATCCTTTGGTGCCTGATTCACCACCACGGATTCATCCCTCATGCTCACAATCTCTTCTCCTCGGTTTGACCCGAAGTCTTGACCCGAAGAATTGCAAGAAGCTTTATCTTCTTCCTCTTCATTTTTTGAACCAGTGTTGATCATGACATTCTGATCATTCTCAACTTTGCTGTTCTCCGTCGACGAGTTTATCTCCGACGATTCCTCACCGGTGCTGACGTTGACGGAGAACTCACCGAACATCTCCAGGTCCGGCAAGACATCCCCGTTGACGTCGATGCCGACGAAGAGGTCGTCGAAGTTGATGCTCTCCAACAAGTTCCCTTCAGAAAGGTCACCAAAGTCAACATCACCGGTGGTTGTTGTTGTTGGCATTGAGAAATTACCCTCCATCTCTCCTTGGTTCTTTTCATCTTTAATGCTTCTCAAAGGTGACACCGCAAGCATCAATCCCAAATTAACACTCTATGTTACTCTAAATTGGAAACTCCAATGATATGTTATGCAAAAACTATACCAACCCTTTTCCTTCTATGGCAGTGCTTGCTATATAGTATTATAGCTCACGTACGTGCATGAAATTAAACTATAATATACAAAAGATGAGGCAATGATGTATAAAAGAAGGGGTTATGGAAATTTGCTTTGAAGGAGAGAACTAACGTGTGCTAGCTCATATAATGGTGTGTGTTCAATGGAATGGTTTATTATGTGAAGTGCCCTTTTTGGAAGTGCTATGAAGAAGGAAGAGAGATTGGATCTGAACCACAACTTTATTTTGGTCGAGTTTAAAAAGAGGTTTTGTTTTTATGCTTTTCGTTTGGGAGTGTGCGTGTGCTACTTGCACTGTTGGTACTCTGCATCCATTATATTATATATCGTATATTGCATTATTCTGGTTTGTGGATGCCCTTTTTTGAACCTTCAAAATAAAAAGGTTTTTTTAAATTTTCTTTAATTATATATTTAAAAAATTCACAAGTGCTCATGTGAGCTTTTTGTAATTATTGCACACTCATATTCTAAAATGAAGAGAGAGAAATATATAGGTGTCATAAGCTCATCAAGTGTGTCTGATCTTCACAGTGTTGCACAGTGAGTGAAAGTGATGTGTGCTGTGTTATTGTTTGCAGGTGCCAAAATTGACCGCTGTATTTTTCACACTTAATTATAGTTAATAGATATAATAACAGCTACGTATACATGTAATATATCTTGCCTCCATGATAATCGCATAATTGGAAAGCTCAAGTTGGAGAAACTGATGATGATGATGATTATGCCGTTTCTTAACTTATCAGTTAGACACGTTTCACACTTTCACTTATACACATATATGTACGTAGTACCATATTTTTTTGTCCTCAATTCTCGTATCAAACTCTGATTTTTTTCTGATGGATTTGCTAGCCACGTTAGTTAATCTTTTCTTTTCTTTAATTAACTAAGCAACATTTGTGTCCGTACGATATTGAAATAATTAGGATTTGTTTTAGCAACAACAAATTACACAGAATAAGTCAATACAATGATATAATTAGTATATAATTTTATTCTTTTAAATAAATGTTCAAATATTCGATTTTTAGATTTGTGTAGAAAAATATTTATTGGAAAAAGTTAGGATTTTAAATGAATCTAAGCATCTTAAGTAATTAGTCATTAATTCTGTTAAAAAATATCCAGAGTTCAAAAAAAAAAATACTGAATAATTTTTTTTTTTGACGTGGTGAATTTGCTTATCAGTACGACTTATTCTAGGATAAATTTGTATGTTTGAAAGATTATTGCATGTGCTTCAATAATTAGTTAGTTTAAGTGAAGATTTTTTTTTTGTAATAAATTTATCAAGATATTTAAAGTTGAATATCATTTTGATTTGAGAAAATATATAAATTATAAAAATGAAAAAAACTAACCGTACATACTAATTTTGTCATAAAAGAGCCACGTTGCTCATCTTACACTTGACCACAATAGCCCATCTTACACTTGACATGACAAAGTTATCTCCTTTAGCTCCGAAACTTAGTCGCTTTCCTTTCATTTAATATATCAAAGGTTAAGTTAGGCCCCATCGTAAAAAATTCATGATAGAGTTTTTTTTTTTTTTTTTTTTTTTTTTTTTTTTTTTTTTTTTTTTTTTTTTTTTTTTTTTTTTTTTTTTTTTAATTTATACAATTTCTATTTTTGTATAGATATAATTTTCAAAATTCAGTTTTTATTTTAAGAAAAAACAAACAAACATTGTTTACATCAATGCACTCACAATCATTGCTGAAGTGATAAGTAATATTAAGGGATTTTAAAAAGGACAACATAATAAAATTAATCTCACTCAAGAGAGTGTAGAAAAACCTTATTCTGTAACATATTTTCCAATTAATTCTCTTATTTTATCTCTTCGCACAGAGCTCCATGACTTATTTTTCTGTTAGTTGCTTGTATTTTTCCTCACTTTCTCTCACCCATTTCTTATAGCTAGCATTCATTATTCAATATCTTTCTCCTTTTGGTTTGAATTCTGCCTCATTGGTATCTTAATTATTTTGTTTGTATTTTCTCTCATATTCTCCCTAACTATTTTTCCAGTGTATCTTAACTATTTTGCAGCAACATTGGCAACGATAAGTTTTATCGCTGGGATGAATATAATTTTTCTCATGAAACTAATATTGTTGATAAAAGAAAAATCTTATCTTTGTCAACGATTCAATTGTTAGTTACCGAAAAGAAGCCGCTGCAAATACAAAAAAGACATCAAGGTTGAATGGTAAAACGATCAAATAGTTTTTTTTTTTTTTTTTTTTTTTTTTTTTGTAATTTACCATTTGAGTATAAATTTTAAATTAATATTTTAAAAAAGGTAAGTTATAAGAAATCATAAAAAAATTATGACCTCAATTTTTTTAAAATAAGAATTTAAAGTTGTAAGATTTTTTTTTACGACTTTAAAGTTGTAAAACATATTTTTTTTAATTTTTTTTTGTTGGAGTCATAAATGAATTTACCATTTCATATTTTTGCACGCATATTTTTTTCCAAAAATCGTAAATAATTTTTAATTTAATTATTTAACAAATAAATGTATGCTTTATTTTTTTAGTTTTATTTAATATTTTTTATTTTTATTTAATATTTTTATATTTTTAACTGTTGTTAAGGATTATTATTTGTTTTGTAAATTAAAAAATAATACAAAAGACTTAAATTTAAATAAAAATATTAAAATGTACTACATATTTGTATCAGTATGACTCAATGGGTGGGTGAAAATGTTTGTTTGGTTCATCGATCAAGATCACGTTAATGCAAGAAAAAATTCAAGTCTTTCTTGTACTTCTTTATCATATAGGTCATTTATATGTGGGGTAACGCATTTAATATAGTCTTACGCTCATAATTGCAACAACAACAAACATCCTCCTATATCAATTTGTAGAGGCTTTATAGTCCGATCTAGTATACAAAAAATGGAAGCTAATAATGCTGCACCCCAACTATAATGACTTGTCTATGTAAAATTTGAAGTTCAACAAATTATAAATATGTAGTATATTTTAATATTTTATTTAAATTTAAGTCTTTTGTATTATTTTTTAATTTACAAAACAAATAATAATCCTTAACATACATAATATATTAAATAAAATAATGTAAAAAATATTAAATAAAAAATATCAAAAAATATACTAAATAAAACAATATAAAAAATAGAAAATATTGAATAAAACTAAATAAAATAAAACATACATCAATCATTAAATAATTAAAATAATTATTTACGATTTTAAAAAAATATGCTTGCAAAAAAAATGAAAGTCATAATTCATTTATGACTTCAATAAAAAAATTAAAAAATTATGTTTTACGACTTTAAAGTTATAAAAAAACTCTTACGATTTTAAAGTCGTATGTAAAAAAAATGAAATCATTAAATTTTTTTAGACTTTCATGTAAAAAAAAATCATAATAAGTGTTACGATTTTTAATTCAAAAGTAGTAACGTTTGTTAGTACTTATCTCATTCTAAATATTAATTTAAAATTTAGTTTCAAATGGTAAATTACAAAAAAAATTACCCCTATTTCGTCATTTGGGGAAGCTTGAATAACCTCAAGTTTTGGGGCAAACCGTATTCTTTGAATTAGAGCCAAAGAATGTGCTCTGGATGCGTGATTCAAAAGATTTATGATTAGGGCTGCTTCTTTGTAGTCTATCACCAATCTCAAATCAATGTTCCTTTGTCTAATACCTAAGAAACATATTGCCAACGCGTTCTTTGCCCTCAATTTTGTTGTCTAAAAATTAGCGGAGAAACTTCTTGTTCCGACTTTGAAGCTATTGAATATTTTAACTGTGCAATTTCAATTTGCTTCATATATAGGAGTGAAATTGTCTTTTTGCTGTTGGAATTATTGTTTTCTTGAAGGAGAAAACTGCTTAAGAGTTTAGGAATCTTTTATTTAATAAACATATATGTATCTACAATTTTTTTTTTTTTTAATTCAATTCACTATCTTAAGTCAAGTATATGTTAATCTGATTCGAAAAATGAACTTTTCAAGGATACTTTACCGCTTTTGTAAAGAAAAATCAACAAAAGTATCGAACCTCATATTTTGGCGTAATGCAGTGTGCATAATTAATGGGATTTCTTGGATGTTTTGGTGCTTTCTTTTGTGTGTGTGCGAGTTTATGCTTTACCATGCTATATTAAGAGGGTGTACTGTATAAAGACCCGGTAAAATCGTTGATGGAGTTTCGAGCCCAGTCAAAAAAGTATTTGGAGTTGGAGCAAATGAAAATCGCGAATGTAATGAGCCGAGAGAAGGAAAGGAGTCCCAAAAGGAGGAGTCCACTACAAAGGGGCCGACAACATCAGGAGATTCTCAATCAAGGCAGAAATGCGGACATTAAATTCAGGCCAGGGAAGTATAAAACAAAATACGAAAAATACACGCCATTGAATGTATCCCGGTCACAAATTTGGAGGGAGGTAGCGTTGACTGATATGAAGAAGGTGGAGCGGCTTCGTCCATTGTATAACACGCCGGGGTAGATAAATCCTGGTTTTGTGAGTTTCACAATGGATCAGGGCATGTCACTGACCAGTGCTGGGATCTCCGAGACGCTATTGAAAAATTCGTTAGAGAGGGAAGGTTGAGGCAGTACGTGATAAAGACCCAGGGCCGCAGGAACAAGCGCAAAGGTGAAAAAGCTCAACCCGGGAAAGAAAAAGAAGACAAGAAGAAAAAGCATAATGACGATGATAAATTTCTAGAGCCAGAATTTGAGTGTAATGTCATCTCTGGAACCCTGGGAGGAGGAGGAGATACTGCTAATCAAAGACGGAAGTACTTGAAAGAAATTCTTTCGATGAGAGAGCAGCCCAAGTTCAAAGGAAAAATCGGGAAACCAGAGCCTCCTATTCTATATTTTACGGAGGAGGATATGAAAGATGTGGTGCCAGATCATGAGGATGACCTAGTAATTACTGGAACACTGGCCAATTGCCGAGTTAAAAGGATGTTCGTAGACAACGGCGGCTCTACAGATATTATTCTCTGGAGTGCGTTCAAAAAGATGAATCTGGACGAAGAGGACTTGAAGACATGTAAGACAATGTTGATAGGCTTCAATGGAGGAAATAACAGTCGTAAAAGTTCCATTGACCTACGGATGACATTAGGAACTAAAGATGCATTCAAGTTGGCAAAAGTTAAATTTGTTGTGCCAACTTTCCCTCACCGTACAATATTATTTTGGGAAGACCAACTATTCATAAGTGGGATATGTTGATGTCCACCTAGCATCAGAAGATAAAATTTGTAGGGAACAAGGATCAGGTGGTGATAATCTGGGCGAACCAGAAAGAATCCCCGCAATGTTAATACAATATGGTTAAGGAAAGCGAAGTTGGTCCATCTTCACCACCCCGGATATGTCAAGGGGATCATGTTGACTGGAAAATAGCGGAACGTCAGCTGGGAAAACCAATAAATATGGTAGAACTTGACATGAGGGAAGACTCCGAGAAATGGAGACCAGAACCAGTCGAAGATGTGGAAGAATTGCAGATAGAAAATCAATCGTGGCAGATCACCAAGATTGGAAAAATGGTTGATTCAGACATCAAAGTCAAACTCATGGAGTGCCTTAAGAGGAACCAAGACATATTCGCTTAGAAAGCGTCAGAAATACCGGGGATAAATCCAAATTTTTGTTGAAACAAATTATCGATGTACCCCGAATCAAAGCCGGTCCAACATAAAAAATGGAAGCTCGGCCTCGAAAGAACACAAGCACTGGCCACACACATCAGAGAATTGTTGGAAGCCGGGTTTATACGAGAAATCCAGTACACTACGTGGTTATCCAATGTAGTGATGGTCCAAAAATCTAATGGCAAATGGAGGGTGTGCATAGATTATACCGATTTGAATAAGGTATGCCCTAAAGATGCCTATCCAATGCCAAATATCGATCAACTTGTGGATAACTTGTCCGGATTCCGGTTACTGTCATTTATGGATGCTTACTCTGGATATAATCAGATAGCCATGTATCCAGCAGATCAGGAAAAAATGGCCTTTATAGGCGAGAAGGCAAACTATTGTTATAATATTATGCCTTTTGGGTTGAAGAACGTGGGGGCCACATACCAAAGAATGATGAATAAGGTCTTTGAGCCCCAACTCGGTCGAAATATCGAAGTTTACATTAATGATATGATTGTAAAGACAACTATCATTAATGATCATATAAAGGACTTGGAGGAAACATGTAGCAGGTTAAGGGAATATAATATTCGTCTAAATCCGCTCTAATGTGCATTTGGCATTTCGGTCGAAAAATTCCTGGGGTTCATGTTAACCCATAGAGGAATTGAAGCTAACCCGGATAAATGCAAAGTCGTGTTGGACATGTAGTTTCCAACAAACAAGAAGGAGATTCAACAAATGACGGGAAGATTGGCTGCTTTAACGCGTTTTCTCCAGAAATCAGCAGAGAAGGCGCTTCGTTGCTTTAAGTTACTGAAAAAGGAGGCTATTGTAGGATGGAACCCGGATTGTGAGGCCAGGTTCACAGAGATAAAGAGATGTTTGGACTCCCCACCCGTATTGTCAAAACCAGAACCTAGAGAGATATTAATATTGTACTTATCGATGGGAGATGAAGCGGTTAGTGCGGTATTAGTAAGGAAAGCCCACAAAACGCAAAAGCCTGTCTATTTTGTAAGCCAGGCCCTCCGAAACTCCGAGTTATGATATCAGAGGTTGGAGAAGGTGGCCTTTGCCTTGTTGGTAACAGCGAAGAGGTTGTGCCCTTATTTCCAAAGTCATACAATAATTGTCAGAACTAATTAGTCAATTAGGCAAGTAATACACAAGTCGGATTTGGCTGGAAGGATGATCAACTGGGTAATACAACTGTCGGAGTTTGATTTGAAATACGAAGCTCGACATGCTATAAAATCTCAAGCTTTGGTGGATTTTGTTATGGAATTTACCCCAGTTAGTGGCAATACAGAAAATACTTAGAAATTATATGTTGACAGATCGTCTAACATGAAAGGAAGCGGAGCCGGGATCATAATTCAAAACCTAGAAGGGGTGGCTATTGAGCAATCTCTTCAATTGAATTTCCCAATATCGAACAACCAGGCTGAATATGAAGCACTGATAGCCAGGTTATTACAGGCGAAGGAGCAGGGAGCGAAGAAAGTAAAGGTGTTCACTGATTCTCAGCTTGTCACAGCTCAAATCGAGGGGTGATATCAAGTGAAGGGGCCCTTATTGGCCAAATATTTGAATAAAGTCAAAGAAGTCATTGTTGATTTTGATGAAGTAATCGTGAGTCATATCCCTAGAGAAGAAAATGCAAGAGCTGATATTTTGTCAAAACTGGCAAGTTTAAAGAGTCCGAGTAACCATAGGATTGTTATTCAACAGGAAATTTCCAGACCGAGCTGTGTTATGATAATCTCGGCAGCTGAAAATTGGAGGAGGTTGATGATTGATTATCTGGAAAGGGGTATATTGCCAGATGACGTGATGGAGGCCAAAATATTGGTACGTGATGCAACTATGTACACAATTTTATACAATGAACTATACTACAAAGGATTGCACACCCCGATGCTGGTTTGTTTGAACCCCAATAGAGTCGAATACGTGTTGACCGAGATACATGAAGGCATCAACGACCAACACATGGGAGCTAAGGCATTAGCAAGAAAGGCTCTTCGAGCCAGATATTATTGGCCAACAATGGAAGCTGATAATGCAAATCACGTCAGAAAATGCGAAAGTTGCCAGAAACATGCCAAGTTGCTATGGTCTCCTCCCCCTGAGTTGCAGCTTATTTCGGCTCTATGGCCCTTTTTTAAGTGGGGGATGGATTTGTTAGGACCATTAAAGGCAGCAGAAGGTCAGCTAAAATGGTTGATAGTGGCAGTAGATTATTTCACAAAGTGGATTGAAGCGGAACCTCTCGCCACCATCATGTCGGCTCGAGTGCAAAGATTTTTTGAACAAAAGATCATTTCCAGGTTTGGAATCCCATGTGAGATTGAAACAGATAATGGAACTCAATTCATTGATAAACAGTTTCAAGAGATGATGGCCGGGTTCCAGATCAAGCATCACTTTGCTTCAGTAGAACACCCGCAATCCAACGGACAAGCTGAAGCAGCGAATAAGGTAATCGTAGATGGGTTGAAAAAGCGGATGCACGATGCCGACTCTAGTTGGGTGGAGCAACTCTATTATGTTTTATAGGGACAGAACTACAACTCAAACGTCTACCAAAGAAACCCCGTTTAGCATGACCTATGGTTGCGAAGCAATGATACAGTAGAAATTGGTCAGTTATCTTGGAGAAGAAACCATGTACTTCAGGAGGGTGAAGGAAAGAATGATGAGGCCTTGGTCATTGAGTTGGATTTGACTAATGAGATCTGGATTAATGCCCATTGCCGGGATCTGTTAGCAAAACAATTAGCAACCATGAAGTATAATAAGAACGTGAAGCTGAGGTATTTTGAACAAGGCGACTTAGTGCTTCGGATGGCGGATATTGGTAACAAACACGCTCAAGAAGGGAGGCTAGCAGCTAATTGGGAAGGATCATACTGGATTTCACAAAAACTTGGACAAGGAGCTTATATGTTGGAAACCCTTGATGAAAAAGCAATAAAACAAACTTGGAATGCGGATAAACTGAAAATATATTATAGTTAAATCTAGGATTAATGGAAGGAGCAATAAGCCATATGGCAAAATAAGTATTTGTTTTCCTTTGTTGGAATTAACAATGTAATTTACAATTCATGTGTTTCTCTTTTATTAAGAGTATGAGTCGTGGTACGATAAGTTTTCAACCCGGAATTCATATTGTTCTCTTTTATTGAGATCATGAGTTGTTTTGTAATTCGATTGTTAATCGTTTTGTGAAATTTGTTAATAAATAAAGTATCTTGATCTTTATGAGGAGATCGCGAACTTATCTTTTTAGAGTTGCGTACAAATTAAAAAACTTGTGCGTACACAAGGCATCGTGATTATTATTATCTTGGCAATGAACGACACACTATTTAAACCCTGATCAGTTTGAAATGTAGGACCATTTAATGATGAAAATAAATGTCTACATGTAGCATGTTAATCGTTCTTAGGATCAAGTCCGGGAAAAACAACCCGGAACGTGTTACAGAGAAGAATAATCTATACTATAAAATACTTGGTCGTTGAAACCAAATGAATATTTATTCAGCATACAAAGGATATTGTAATTGTTGGCCAAAAGTTTTTATAAGAATTCGGATTGGTATGGGTTCATGCGTATTTGGATTATAAAAAGGGCGAATACGTGAATAAAAATAAATTGTGTTGATTACAAGTAAAATCGGGATCAACCCGACAATGTTTTTAAAACATTAAAATAAAAGGAAAATTACAAGTTAAACTGGCATCCCGGCCCTTCAAACACTTATGTTGCCGGGGATTGAACTTGAATATCACCCTATTGGGTAGAAGTCACCTCTTCTCCATGAGGTGGATCCTCATCCATTTGGATTATTGAATCTTCATAAGGAGAAGGAGGGACCAGTTTATCATTATCTACATAGGCTTTAAAGTGCATGCCCATGGTATTCAGTTCAATTCCCGGGTTCAGACAGTGTATTTAGTCCAGTGTGTTGTTGAAGGACTCCTCTGCTGCCGTAGCCAATCCCTCCCTCACCATAGTAGCCTCTGTCTCGGCCTTATGTAACCTGGATTCAGCTTCCTTGCACTCCAATTGGGATTTTTCCAAAATAGTTTTCAGTTCATTGAAGTGTCCAATTAGGAGCGGTTCTTTTTCTGGACTGTATCCAAGGTTATCTGGGCATTCTCGGCGGTATCCAAGGCAGTTCGGAGCTCTTGGCGTAGGGAGGCAGTAGTATCCTGCAATGCGAGGAGCTCTTTGTGGGTTTTTCGGGTCTCCTCCCGTGATGCTTGGAACTTGTCCAATAGTTTTCAGTGTCTAGTTTTCAAAGTTGCTAAGCTTTGTACTAAGGCAGCACACTTGAAGGCATTTTCCTGGATACGGTCGAGCTCTTCAAAGTCATCATGCTAAAGAAGACTCTAATACAAGAAGCACTTGGGAGCCTTGACAACACGGATTATGTCTTCATTAACTCCTTTCTCCCACAGGCATCTTGGTGACGACCCAGAAGCATTAGTAGAGGGAGTAGGAGTAGAAGTAAGGAGTGGAGGGGGAAGATTAGGAGTCACAGTTCCCGGTGCCGAAGAAGATGTCGGGTTACTCTGGCCTGTTGGAGTTGTTTCCAACTGAGCTAGTTGAGTAGTCTTGCATTTTTTACCGTTTTCTCCCCCTGAGAAGGTAAGAAAATTTAGAGGCTGCGACCGTTTTGGGGGATTTGGATGCTTGGCAGAAGGGGTTGGCTGTCTTAGTTTGGCAGCGGGGGTGGCTGAAACGACCATCATCGGAGCAGGAGAATCTGCAGCCGGGGTCACAACAGTTGCGACTTGTTTTGAGAGAGCCGAGGAAGAGGGCTGTGTTCCCATATCTTCAGCTACAAAATAGAAATAAATAATTAGAGCAAATTAAGTTATACATCACAAATCAAAGTCAAACACGTTCGTACTTAATTCGGTGGAGAGCCCGAAATGATAATTGCGATTATAAGAAGTAACACTTGGCAGGCCATGAGCTTCTTTATATACCGCAATCTGGGTCACTGAGGAAGCGTCGGAATATGACAAATTCGTCTCTTCGAAACGGTAAGAGGAGGGTGGAAAGTCATGATGGGTGCGGGTCCAATAAAGCGGAAACTTCCACTCTACATCCCGTGACTTTAGAGAAGAAAGAAAGAAAGTTTGTTCTAGGTTTGGCAATAACCTTGAAGTATTTATTTTTGAAATGTTTAAATGATTTAGAATAGATCGTGAAAAGCCTATGATCTGAACGACCCCAGATGGAAGTCCACCCTTTTTTGTTAGGGGGTTCTCTACCCGTCCTAGCGGTATGCACAGTAAAATAATAAAAGAAGAGACGAACAGTACAAGGAATTTCTAAATCTTGACAAAAAAGTTCAAAAGATTGGATGAAGCCTCGACTGTTTGGATGAAGTTGTGAGGGAGCTATATGAAGGTGATTTAGAATTTGCATCTAAAAGTCTGAAAAAGGGAAGCGAATTCCTAGATGGGTAGTTACGTCTTTGTAGAAAAAGAAAAAATTGCGTTCATTCCCTTCCCGGGTAGAACAGATAGGTTTGTCAGGGTCAGGGGTGCAGACACAAAAACCTTCTTGATTTCCAACCGGGAGCGCAACAATACTTCCCGGATCTAAATCAGAAAGGGTATGTAGCATTTCATGGGTGACCCACGGAAATTTATCAACTAGAACGAAAGAGGGAAAGTTAGAATGCAACCTGGCAGATTGAGAGTCAGCAACTAATTCTAATGATAACGGATCCATAAATATTTACGTAAAAGAAATAAGAATCAGTAAGACATACCTGAAGGGGAAATACTGGTCATATGAGTAAAAGAGTTGATTAAAATGTCATCCAGGGTAAAGACAACGTTTGTAGGACCACTTGCATTAGAAGAAAAAGGCTTTCTTTGCACAAGTGCCTCATTTTGTTGTGCAAGGTTCGGTTTGGGGATGAGAACCGGGTTGTGCCGACATGATTCAAGTATTGAGTCGGCCCTTGAATCGAACCTAGACTTTAGAAAATAGGAACTTTCAATAACACAGTCCATGCACGGATTGAACCGGGTTTCAAAGGAGCAATCTAGGGAACTATCTTGTTCTAGAGACGAAGACGGAATTTGTGGTGTGGGACTTAAAGTTGAAAGTGGATGATTGTCAGAGGAATTCCTAGACCTAGATTTGGGTTTATTTCATTTTGGCACCGAGGGAATGTTGAATTCAGAAATGTTAGTTTTCTTTGTGGCATAAGAACCATCATAAGGTGCACGCAAGAAGTCTTTTTCCCTTTCTTCCTCTGAAAGGGGAAGACCAAAGAACCAGTATCCAACTTTGGGGGTAACTGTTCTGCCTAGATGTGCTTCTTCTTCGAGAGTGAGTTTCATTTTAAAAAGATGAAGTAGAATTTTACGCAGCGGGATAAAAGAAATTGCAAGAGTGATGAACAAAGAAAAAGACTCAAGGATAAAAACCCAGGAACAAGAGGAAATCACACGAAAATGACAAAGCTGATGTACGATCAGAACGATGATAAGAAGAAAGAACAAAAGTATAATGCATGATGGAATTATAAACGGAAAAAGGAAGTTTATGGTAATAAAGATACCTGGTGTGAGAAAAGTCTTGAAGAGTTTGGTGGTGAAAGTGATGCAATAGAAGGAAGAACGCACAAATGCATAGAACACTTGCGGGAGATAATGAGCAGAGAACACTTGCGAGAGATAATGAGCAGAGAAAAGGAAATTTGAAAGATAAAGAGAAAAATGTAACCGTCGAAAACACGAAATGGCATGGTTGCACAACTGGCAGGCACGAAACGTCGCGTAGGGGAAAATAGTAAAATCCATTCAATAGTTGGGGACAAAAAAGATAAATATATTCAAATGTCATGATTAAGGCGTGTAATGAAGCGATGGTGCATTAAATGTGCAGACTACGTGCTACAGTTAAGGACAAGACATAATGATAGTATTTCACAGAGACTTTCCCTATTCTAGTTATGTGGAAATGAATCGATCGAATAAACTCGACAGAATAGTATGTGGTGGCACCCCGGTAGGGGTAAGGAAATGAATTGGTCGAAGCAAGAAACCGGGTAAGGATGGTCGGGGTGAAATAAAGACTATCCCGGTATGCGATAATCAATAGGCATATATAAAAGAGCGTTAATTGTCCAAGTTATCAGGAAGGATGACACATACTAGTACATCCCGGTTGCCTAGAAACCTTGACAACCAGGATGGGGGGCAACTGTTGCAGATTTGATATATGGGCTTAGTGTTAAGGCCCATTGAGAATTCGAAACCTTGGACTGTTGACCATAACCGTAGAGGAGATCGTGGATATTGAAGATAATAACTACAAAGATCGTGATGTCGGGTAGTTAAAGATCTCGGCCATGCATATTGGAGAGAATCATCAACTGACCTAGAGGTAAGTTTAGCATAAATAAATGATGTTTTCAGAGAAAAAGGTACACACCCACTCGTTCTCTCTTCTTTTTCCATTAACACTGTGCACACCTCATCCCACTGGTTGAGTATTGTTTCGTGCATAATGATCATATTTTTAGAGGTATTTCTCTTCTATAAATACCTTGAGAGAAAACTTGATCCAATATCAAAATCACCAACATCCTTACTAGACATATCTGCTCATAAAAGCAGAAAATGTACTAAAGTTAATAATAATGGCTTGATGACAGGACCTTTAACTGTGATAAGATTCCGTTAGTTTTCATATTCACATGGGCATTCTACTTCTCTTTGGGAGCTAATTTATAACTGTTTTGTTTATTCTTGCACATTTTTGCTCTCTAATTTCTATTAAGGAAAGCCTAATTTGGCCATTTGTGTTTACTTTAATTTGCTTTATATATATATATATATATATATATATATATATATATATATTGAGATATAAGGTGGATTATATGATTAAAAGATAAAAAAGAAAAAGAAAAATTTGCAGATTCAATTCTCCTATTAACAAAATTGATATTTTAACAACTAACATTTATTCCTATAATAATTAGAAATTGTTTGAGAGAAGTTATGGTCAGTTAATTTGGTGGTTAGTTATAATTAGTTAGAGGTTAGCTATTAGGCACGTTGTGGTGTAACTCTATTAATAATACACATGCATTTCACATTTTATCAATAGTACATTTTCTAATTCTCTGAGTTTCTCTCTTCCATTATTATTATGTTCTATCATGTTTCTCAATGTTTCTCAAAGTCTTAGAACCTATAATATTTAAAGGAATAAATTTAAAAATATAATGCTTATGAACAGCGTCTAGACTTTTCTTCAATTGAATATTTCCTTCATCCAAAAACAATTATTATTGTTATACTTTTCTTTTAAATGATTTGCTACTTCATAATATTAAAAATTTATTTATTATTTTTCTAACTTTTTTCTTCTCCTTATATAGTTTTTTTGAGCATTTTGTATTAGTAATTGTATAATTATTATTTTTTCTTCTATTAAGAAATACTGTTTCTCTTTATGTTTTTTAAATTCAAATTAAATATATTTTTAGTCTCTCAAAAATAAATTATCTTCTTTTGATCTCCCACTTCTAGAAATGTATCATAGGGAGTCTTTATTAATTTAATTTCATAATCGGATAAACTAAAAAGACACAACTTGTTGTGAAGGACAAGAATAAAAAAGGAAAATGTTCGAATTAGTTAAAATTTATTTTTTCTAATGAAATATAAGAATATATTCTTTTTAACGCACTTTTTGTGGTTCATTAAAATTTATTACAAACTATAAATTGAAAAAAGAATAATTTTCAACAAGGATTTATAATATATTTCAACCAATAAAAAAGTGTTTAAAAAATGTATTTCTAACATTTCTCTATCTTAAAATATTCTCAACAAGTTTTTTTAATAAAAAACATACCGTACTTAAGTAAATATCATATTGATAAAATATTATTTGACTGAGTTTGAGTCCTAGCATTGTTTTAACTTATTTTGTTTTCATTGAATTTGTTGGCAGAGCTCACGTTTTCATGTAAGTTTGTGTAGTAGACATGAGCTCAAAGTTAATTGATGTGAAAAGAGTTTGAAAATGGCCAAAAAGAGTACCACGATGAAGAGTATGACCATGTTCTTTGGGAGAACAAGTGTACTCATCCTAGTACACACATGCTCAAGTCAGAAAGACCGTTCTATTAGCAATAAGGCTGAAGATGACATCAACAAGGTTGAAGACACTACTAAGGCCCATCCTGAAAGGTCCAAGAGGATTACTACACATCCTAAGTATCTAGAAGATTACATATGAGCTGTAATAGATATTCTCACATGCCAGAGATATTTGCTGTGGGAATTGGTTACAATTGTTTAGGAATATTCTTTGGTATAACAAATTCTGTTATGCGAGGAACTAAAGAATTATGTTACTCCTTTTTGTTTAAATACCTCATCATGAATAAAGAAAAGGGAGAATATTGATTCAGTTAAATTCCTAGTATAGTCAGAAGGTTTCCTTGGCCTTGAATGCAAGGAATAAATAATATACCTCTAACAATTGGTCTGACATGCCATGGCTGACCACATGTAACATCCCGTATGCATCTGGTTCATTAACATTCAATTATGGTTGTTAAGCGCAACAATTAATTAAAGATAATTAATTCAGAAGCAAATAACAAAATGACGTCATTATACGTCATAAACAATACCATCTTTGCATTATGTATGATAAATACTCACATCATACAACTAGAGGACCAAATAAGCCATATACATATATCTCATTAAATGTATCTCAACAATGGTTGTACAAAACAAGAAGGTATTAGATACCCTGTCCTCTCAACATACATCGATATCTCTCAAAATATACAACAATGTACATCAATTGTGCATCTTCCCCTCAGGGGTACAAATATAGGCATAACAAAACAATGAGCCAACATGCTCTCAAAATAAAATGTCTAGTGTTCACACAGAACCATATCCCTACTCAGGCCTCTTGCCCTGGGATCCACCATCCGCTCGTTGAGCATCACCTGCAAAATATAATCCCTACACGGGGTGAGATACAATCTCAGTAAACTCAGGGTTCTTGGAGGCATCTCCTCCCCCTGGTTCACTTCCATGACATATAACATCAAAATCAGCATCACATAATCTAACCATCATGGCTCTTATAAAATACATCACATGTATATCATAACACAGGTGTCATTCCATTGGGCGCTACTAACATCGGGAATGCAACATGGATATAGTAAATACATACACACACAACATATATAACATTGCCTGAGAAAGATCATCCACCGAAGGGCACATTCTCTCAGGATATTGCTCAGACGTATATGACACTTCCAAGAGAAGATCATCCACTTAAGGGCACATTTCAAAGGAAGTCAATAATTAGTCTATTCTACTGGTCAGAGAATATCATCAATCATACAACATATCATCATAGTGTACATCATATATATATGTTCTTAATAAAAAGCAGTAACACACAATTTCAATACCACATGCATTATGACATACAATAACCATCACTCTCGCGGAGTATGGTGGAACACAATCAAGGGAAAGCCTCCCAAAGAACAAAGAGCTTACCTGCTCTAAGTGCTACACCGGTTCTCCCGGCCTCGTGGTCATAACCACTAATAACCTCTGTATCATGCCCTACATAAAGGAATACAAACAATCAATAACGGTTCTCAACCGTTAGAATGAAAAGAAACGCTATTCTTTTCCATTATAACCCCCTTTTTACTCTATTTTCAAGTTATAAGGACTAGTCATCTAATTGGTGACTTACAGACCCCCAATAGGATCTATCTTAGACTAACCAAGGTCCTAGAGTCTCCCTAAGACTCTGCATAAACCAATTCAAAGAGTTCAAAGCTTTATCCATGCCACATTTCAATGATTATCAAGGTGGCTAAAACGGTTACTTCAGCACTTTTTCACCGTTTATATAGTCTCTTGAACACATATTATAAAAGCACAAGGCTCATACATATCATAATATCATCAATCTAACCAACATTCTTCCTACACATACATTCCTCATAATCAAATTTCCAAAATCCATAAAAGTTATATTTCAAGGTTAAACCTTCATCACAACAACCTCCTAAGCATACTTTTCCAAAGGACCCAAGCCTAATTCTAACACTAACACAAATGGGTCACTATTTATCTCAAGAAAAAATTCTCAAATATTCGGTAAAACTTGCGTTTCTTACCTCTAAAACGTCAAGGAAGGCTAGAGGATGACTTCTCTAAGCTTGAACGTCCTTAAAACGCCTTCTATCCCCTCAAAATTAGAACTTTGTGAAGGTCCTTGGAGAAAACGATCTCCCCGTTTGATGTTTTTCAAAGAAAACTAAGGTTGGAATCTAGCTTAGTGGGTGGTTCCATTCAACTTTCATATTGGATGCGAAGGATTTTGGTCAAGGGTTGAGTGGTTATGAAGCTTTCCAAGCTTGGCCATGGAGGAAATGGAGAAAGGAAGAAGATGATTGTGTTTTGTGAAGAAGAGAGTGAGAAATGGGTCACTTAAGTGGCCCTGTCACGCGTCCCATGGTACTGGTGCCGGGTTCTAGAGAAAATTGGTCTCCTATCGCATCTCTGGCACTGGAATCCAGAGACCTCAACCATTTTTTTAGTTGGTAATTATACCACACCACTCGCAAGAGTACCACAGACCACTTGGAAGGAGCCATCACCAAACTTACCATCCATCAGGATTGCCTTTCTGATAAACACACCGACGTCACCAACAAAGTTGATACCATCCTAGACCGCCTTAACAATCTCACCACCACACCCAACACATATACCAACCCACATATCACCAACTCCTCTTACCATCCTCGACCTCACGTCAAACTTGATGTTCCTCGATTCGACGACCATGACCCCATGGGATGGATTTTTTAAAATCTCCCAATTTTTTGATTACCAAGAAACCCCCGATAAAGAACGAATCATTGCCGCCTCCTTTTACATGGACGACCCTGCTCTCAACTGGTACCAACGAATGTTCCACAACGGGTTTATCACTTCATGGTCAGGCCTTCTCCAGGCCCTCGAGTCGCATTTTGCCCCTTCGTTCTACGATGATCCTAAGGGTGCATTATTCAAACTTCCTTAACGAACCTATGTGAACGAGTACTTGACTGAATTCTAAAGGCTTTCCAATCGTATTGTCAGCCTCGCCCCTCAATTCCTTCTCAACTGTTTTATTTCAGGCCTCTCGCCGGAGATCCGTCGTGAGGTACAAGCTTTGCAACCCATCTCTGTAGCTCAGGCTACTGCCTTAGCCAAGTTACAAGAGGACAAAATTAATGACCGTCGCCATAATTTTCAACTTGTTCCTTACCCCATTTCTACTACCATTGCTCTACCTTCCCTGTCCGTACCTATTTCGAACCCCACAATCAAACCCAAAACACCTTTCATTCAACGCACACTCGACGAGATGGCATTCTGCCGTGAGAAGGGTTTATGTTACAACTGTGATGACAAATGGAGCCCCAATCACCGTTGCAAAGGTTGCATTCATCTACAGGTTGTCGAACCCAAACCCGATGACCTTGAAACACTTACCCCTTGTCCATCATCTGAGCCCTCAATTTTTTCTTCTGACCACACCCTCACTGAAATTACTTCTTTAACCCACCCTTCACATCAGCTTGAACACTCTTTCCGGCCTCCCTACTCCAGAAACATTTCGCATTTATGGCTTTATCCACCACGCCCGCCTCACCATTTTAATAGACAGTGGTAGTATAATAACCTAGGTTTCTAAAAAAAAAAAAAAATCTCATGCTAACAGCGTGGGAGCGGCGCCAGTAGCGTGGGAGCGACGCCGGTAGCGCCAGGACTCAACCAAGTGGCGCGATTAGCGCCAAAATGGCCCTGGAGACCCCCAGATTCGAATATCTGGCGCGATTAGCGCCAGAATGCTCCAAGAAGCCCTTTCTTTCGAATTGCTTAAATTCGGTCTGATTAGTCCCTTTTCTTCCATAATTTTACTTGTCAAGAAAAAAGATGGAAGTTGGTGCATGTGTGTTGACTACCGAGCTCTGAACTCCATCATCATTAAAGACCGTTTTCCGATGCCCAAAATAAACGAACTTTTGGACGACCTGGGCCACGCCTCCTGGTTCTCTAAACTTGATCTGTGCCAAGGCTTCCATCAAATTTTAATGGCTCTTGAGGACATAGCAAAAATAGCATTCTGGACCCATCAAGGCCATTATGAGTACCGGGTTATGCCTTTCGGCCTCTGCAACGCCCCATCCACATTTCAGGCCACAATGAACAATCTCCTTCATCCGTTTTTGAGTAAATTCACTGTCATATTCTTTGACAATATTGTCATTTACAGCAACACATTCTCTTCTCATCTTCATCATCTCAACCTCGTTTTTAACGCATTATTACAAGGGCAATTTTATCTCAAATGGACCAAATGCCTCTTCGCCCAGAGACAATTGGAATATTTGGGCCACATCATTTCAGGCAATGGAGTCGAACCCGAACCATTCAAGATTCAGGCCATGCTCAATTGGCCCATTCCATCCACCCAAAAGGATCTTCGTGGTTTTCTTGGCCTTACTGGTTTTTATAGCAAGTTTATAAAAGGCTACGCCGCCATCGCACTTCCTCTCAATCAGCTTCTATGCAAAGATGCATTTAATTGGACCCCTGAGTCTCAGAAAGCTTTCGATTGTCTCAAACGAGCCATGACCACAACCCCTGTCCTAGCCCTCCCAGCCTTCTCATTACCCTTTGTGTTAGAAACAGATGCATCCGGTCAGGCCATGGGAGCTGTCTTAATGCAACAAAATCATCCCATCGCCTTCTTCAGTTAACCATTTTTCCCTCGCATGCAACACTCTTCTACTCATGTTTGGGAGCTACACGCCATCACTACCGCTGTCCGAAAATGGCGCCAATATCTGCTCGGCCACAAGTTTACCATCCTCACCGACCACAAGAGCCTCAAGGACCTCATGTCTCAAGTCATTCAAACACCTGAGCAACAATTCTACCTGACCAAACTTCTAGGATACGACTACACCATCCAATACAAACCCGGAGCATCAAACATAGTGGTCAACGCCCTATCCCGGATTGAACCTAACCCTCCTGGCCAATATTTCATTCTTTAAGCCCCAAACTTTGTGTTCATGGACCAATTCTGACAATCTCTTCTAGCAAGTCCTCCTTTTCAAACCCTGCTTAACTCAATTACGACTACACCAACCAATTTCCTAGATTTCTCTTTTCATAACAGGCTGATTTTCTTCAAAGGCAGTATTTGGATAGATTCTGAGAATTCTTTTACTAAGACATTGCTCACTAAATTTCACACTACCCCCATTGGTGGTCACTTAGGCGTAGCTAAGACTCTTCATCATCTTCAATCAAATTTTTCTGGGACCACATGCGCCGTGACGTCAAGCTGTTTGTTAAACAATGCCATATTTGTCAACAATTGAAGTCTGTGACACGCAGGCCCACCGGTTTTCTACAACCTTTATCTGTTCCCGCTGGCATTTGGGAGGATCTTTCACTGGATTTCATCACCCACTTACGCCGTTCGCATGGTTTCATCGTCATCCTCGTTGTTGTTGATCGTTTTTCAAAGGGAGTCCATTTTGGTGCTCTTCCTACCCAATTCATATCTTACAAGGTGGCTACTGTATTCCTGGATATGGTTTGCAAACTACATGGTTTTCCTCACAGTCTCGTATCTGATCATGACCCTATCTTCATCAGTACTTTTTGGCGCAAATTATTCAAACTTAGTGGCACCTCTCTGCGCATGAGCACCGCTTACCACCCACAAATCGACGGACAAATCGAAGTGATGAATCGCGTATTGGAGCAATACGTTCGGTCGTTCGTCCACTCTAATCCTTCATATTGGTACTAATTTTTGGCTCTGGCAGAATGGTCGTACAATACCTCCATTCATTCCGACACGGGTTTTACACCTTATGAGGTTACTTACGGCAAACCACCTCCTACAATCCCCAATTACATTCTGGGTTCATCAAACAACGAAGTTGTAGATTACTTTCTGAACACAAGGGCTGCTATCCACTCTTATCTCAAACCTCGCCTTCTAAAAGCCCAAGCTACAATGGAAAAGCACGCCAAGAACAAGCGTCGACACATCGAATACGAGGTAGGACATTGGGTCTATGTCAAACTTCGCCCATATCGCTAGCTTTTTGTCACCGGTGTTGCTCATCATAAACTGTCCAAATGTTTTTTCGATCCTTTCTTGATCCTTGAACGTATCGGTGTCGTTGCATATCGTCTCCAACTACCAGAGACCTCTAAGATTCACCCAGTATTTCATTGTTCCCTCCTTAAACCACACCATGGATCACTCACCTCCACCTCTGCTCCCATTCCTTCTTTCATTACAGACGACAAACCTATGTTGGAACCTCTGTCCATTCTATCTTCCAAAACAGATTCTTCCACTAACCCTTCAACCCGGCGTATTTTGATCCAGTGGCGCAGCATGCCACCTGAAGATACCACTTGGGAGAAGTGGGATGACATGTGTGCCATTTATCACCTTAAGGACAACATGATTTTCCCAGACGGGGGTGATGTTAGCAACCAGGCTGAAGATGACAACAACAAGGTTGAAGACACTACTGAGGCCCATCCTAAAAGGCCTAAGAGGATTACTACATGTCCTAAGCATCTAGAAGATTTCATATGAGCTGTAATAGATATTCTCACATGCCAGAGATATTCGCTGTGGGAATTGGTTACAATTGTTTAGGATTATTCTTTGGTATCGCAAATTCTGTTATATGAGGAACCAAAGAATTTTGTTACTCCTTTTTGTGTAAATACCTCATCATGAATAAAGAAAAGGGAGAATATTGATTTAGTTAAATTCCTAGTATAGTTAGAAGTTTTCCTTGGCCTTGAATACAAGGAATAGATAACATACCTCTGACACGTTCTCTGATTTTTGAAAAAAGGCCAACAACATCAGAAATTTCTGAAAACATCGTGCTCTTCAGAGCACGGTCATGCTGCTTCCCAAGGTTAAAATTTGAAGTTTCCGCTCAACAAGAATGATTATGCTCTTGTCCGCGTCTGTTACACTTTCTATTTTATAAAAGGGGAATTAGGAGAGAGTTTATTGTTTATCTTTTGTCTTGCTTGAAATTAGAAATCTGAGAGTGAGTCGTGATTGAGGGTGAGCTTCATTGGTACGTAGGAAGGAATGTAGAAATCATCATAAGGACTCTTTCTTGTAAAGTTTTTGTTCCATTGTTTATCTTTAAATTATGTCTTTGAAGTTGATTATTTGCTTGTCTGAGCCAATGATTGACTAATTATGTAAATTGATTCTCTTTGTTAATCAGTCAATTAATTTGTTTCATTGCTTTTAATTTCATTTTAGACTTGATCAATCTATTATTTTAATTTGTTATGCGTTTGTGACTAGCTTTGTGTAATTGATAGAATTGTAGAACAAATGAATTATCAAGTAGTGAATGACCAAGTGTATTTGTGAATTTCTAATAGATTGATAACCTTTAATCTTTTTCCCGGTGTTTATGCATGCTTTCCCCCAATTTGAACCCTAATTAACCAAATAGGAATTGCATTAGGGGAACGATTGTTAATGGTGTTTCACCAAGACCTATTAACAATTTGTAAGAGAAGTCAGTAATTGAAAATCAGTAAAGGAATCAATTGGAATAAGCATTGTGTTGGTCCCAGATGAACTCAAGAGGGGGGTGAATTGACTTTTATAAAATAATTCATAATTTAAAATCAAACTCAAAGCAATAATATGGAGATAAGAGATAAAGAAGACACAATCAATTTTAACGTGGAAAACCCAATTGGGTAAAAAACCACGACGTCCAAACTGGATAATCAATCCAATGGACAACTCCACTATGATGATTTTGTGTACAAGAGTTCCTAGTATCCTAGTTTCCTAGTCTACCCTTACACAACAATTATCTTAGCTGGTATCCTTGTTTCCCAGCAAAAAGCTCTCGTCTCAATTCACCAAGAATAGAGACACACTGGTATCCTTGTTTCCCAGCCAAAAGTCGCACGTCTCAATTCACCAAGAACAGAGACAGAACTGGTATCCTAGTTTCCCAGTTGCGACCTCTTCCAAAGTCAAGAAGAAGAATACAATAAAATAGTTATCTTTACGCTTTTATTCCTTAAGCAAATAGGTACTTTTAAATCCTGATGGAGAGTTGAAGAATCAGACTTGCCAAACACTTCTATATGATCTCACAATAACTCTCTCAATAATGCAAACATAAACTCTCTACAGCTCTAATATTATTTGGAATGGAATGCATACTCTAAACACAGAACTATGTTTCTATTTATACTAATTTAAAGATATGATTTTATCTAATGAAATCCTAAAAGATAATCTATCTTATCTTAAAGATATTTTATCTTATATGCAATGCAATCTTAAAGATATTATATCCTATTTTTGAATGTAATATTAAAAATATTTTATCCTATCTTTGAATGCAATCTTAAAGATAAATATCTTGGGAAGATCAATCTTCTCATCACCTTACATATAATCTAAAAAAATAAATATAAACAAATCTTCTTAATTATGTCATCTTGAATGATATCAATCTTCAGGATTCTTCAAATAATCTTATCAATTATGTTGATCTTCATAAATCCAAAATATCAATAACTTCAAAATATCAAATCCAAAATATCAGTAACTTCAAAATATCAAATAATTATCATCAGTGCAATAAATCTAATAATGTGGCATTCATTGTTTGTTATCATCAAAACTTTATAAATCTTTTTATGCATAAAGGGTTCAACAAATATCCAACAATTTCCCCCTTTTTGATGATGATAAATAATTAATGCCATGTACTAATTGAAAGAACAAATATACTATGAATGCACTATGAATGAATGATATTCAACTTTATCTACTAATGATTTTTAACTATTCCCTAGCCTTGCTAAGCTATGACTAGAATCAATAACTCACAACAATCTACCATAACATGGCATTCAAACCTCTTTCCCCCTTTTGGCATCATCGAAAAGATTAAAACAAACAATCATGATAACGAGAATGGTTAAGAACTTTAGCAGGAATAGGGATATATGGAAAGAGCAACATGAATAGAGCTATCAATGAAGAACAAGAAAGTGATAAAGATGAAAGGCTGCAAAGAAATTAACATTCTAAAGCACATACCTTAACATTGCAATAAATTTCTTTTTCGCTCATATTTAGGATCACTCTATGTTCTTATTCTCCAGACTTTCCATAAGCTTGACTCTTAGTGTAGAAATATTTTATAAGCCACCAAATCAATAGGTCTTTATAAGCTTGTAACGTACAAGGTGGATAAGAAACAAACAAAGGATAAGGTGAGATAGGAAACAAATAAGTATAGTATTGATATGCATAGTTTCCTACTTTCATCTCCACTTAATACTTTCAATATTTTTTTTTTAAATCAAGATGACTGTTTCAACTTCCTTTTTTTTTAATCAAGATGAATTTTCTTTTCTTTTTTTTTTCAATGTCATTCCCCCTTTTTCTTTTTCTTTTTCAACCAAACACCTCACGACACTTGCTTTAGAAAATGATTTTTCTTTTCTTTTTCTTTCCACTGTCATTCCCTTTTTTCTTTTTCTTTTTCAACCAGACATCTCATGATACTTGCTTTAGAAACTATGCATAACCACACCTAAAAGGGATTTTTTTTAATCAAAACACAAAGGGTTGCATATTGTAATTTATCAATAAAAATCAGAGTTAAGGCTCAAATGGGGTGACTAGGGATATAAAATATTGAAAGGGTTAGCTTGAAAGGCTCAAACGACCAAAGATGGCCTATATCATTTTTAGTAAACTTATGAAACATCTCAAACAATGAGCCTTGAGCTTCAATCATACAAGTTCTAGATTGCCTGCCTCACAGAGAAAACACACATGCACATTATTCCTCACAACATAGCAAATTCACTACAATATCAAGGCATGCACTTCAGAGTTAATAACATAAGAAGGTATACGAAGTGAACGATGTAGTAGAGATAGGTGAATATGGAGGTGAGAAAAATAAGATAATTCAACAAATATCATGAATGTCCGTTCTTTTCTAAACTAGTCAATCACTGGGGAATTTTTTTTTAACATATTAGTTGTGATTTATCAACCCTAGCTCCAGTCTTAATTTTTCAAATCTCTCACGGCTTAGGAGTTTAGTGAAAATATCAGCGACCTGATGTTCAGTATCCCAGAACTTAAGTTCAGCTTCTTGATGGTATTCAAGCGAGCATATCCTAACCTCTTATGCCACAACAATGGGTCATTATCTAAAAGGTGAGAGAAACATTTGGCAAACAATTCAGATCAACCTGATAAGTGTTTCTAATTCTTTTACCCTCTAGAATTACCTTATTTGAATCCATTCTAGTTCCTAAGCATTTATTAAAAGTAAACTCAACTTGGTTACCTTTATCACAAAATTGAGAAATGCTTAATTAACCATGCTTAAGATCCTTAACACATTATCTATGGAGTGTGATGGTGACTTACCAACCTTACCTATGCCCATAATTTTCCCTTTGTTATTGTCACCAAAGGTCACACTTCCACCTTCAAAAGGTTTGAGTGAGAGAAATTTTGATTTGTCTCCTGTCATGTGCTTGGAACAATAGCTGTCAAGGTACCACGAGTTGTTCCCCCTCACTCACTCCAACCTGCAGTCTCAAATCAATGATTAGTTTTGGGAACCCAGTCTAGCTTGGGTCCCTTCTTCTTCTTAACAAAGTTAGAAAGCTCATCTTTTCTAATACAAACTTGTTTTACTTTGCATGCAGAAATAGAGTTATTCTTAACATATGTGACATTCTTTTCAATAGCTTTTATCCTACTCTTGCATTCAAATTTAAGATGTCCTACCTTGCCACAATGATAACACACTTTTTTCTCATACAAGTCCACATGCTTAGTTTTTGTTTTCCAGGTATATTTCTTTTTACCTTTAAAGCCTAACCCATGCCTAGATGTGTTACAATTCTTATTCAAACAGTCAATAGCATTGGGTCTATCTACCTTGGGAGTTCGAAGAGCATACTTTAGCTTATTTTGGAGGTCCTTATTTTCTTTAGTCAACTTTTCTACCTCACCCTCCAACTTTTCAATTTTTTCTTCCAATAGAGCATCACAAATTTTCACACATTCCTCTTTCTTATGCTCTTTCAATTTAACAACCAAAGAAGCATTTTCGTTTTCAAGCTCAGAAGCAATATTCTTAAGGCTAGTGATTTCCTCCTCTAGGCTCTCGTTTGTTTTCCTCAATTCTTTATTAGCCTTAGAGAATTTCTTAAGCTCATTTTTTAATTCACCAAAGTCATCAATTAACTCATTATTATGTTCACGTATTTTTAAATACGCATCTATTACAAAGTCTAACATATTCAATATATGCTTCTTTGTTAACAAATGCATGGAAGATCTCAGCTCAAGAAAATTTACCTCAGTGTCTTCACCTTCTGAGTCAGTTCTAGCCATAAGACAAATGTTGGCCTTGGCTTCATTGTTTTCAGAGCCTTCTTCCTCTGAATCAAAATCACTCCAAGCAGCCATCATTGCTTTCTTGAACTCCTTCTTATCATACTTCTTTTGCTCTTTAGCCTTCTTCTCCTTTCTACTTTCTTGCTCTACTTCAGGACAATCCTTAATCATATGACCTGTTTTGCCACACCTAAAGCAACTATAATCAGTTCTTGAAGAAGAGAAATTTTTTGATTTTACCTGTTTATTACTAGAGCTTCCACTATACTTTTGGTTCTTTAAGTGTTTTTTGAACTTTCGCACAAGCATTTCAATCTCCTCCTCATCATCTGAGTCATCACTCACTTCCTTTGATTGAGCTTTTAAAGCAATGCCTATATCCTTCAATCTTACATCTTCCTTTCTATGGGACTCTAGTTGCATCTCATATGTCATTAGAGATCCTGCCAATTGCTCAAGGTTGAAAGTCTTAAAGTCTTTGGTTTCTTGCAAAGCAGTGATCTTTGGCATCCAGTCCTCTCTAGGGAGACTCCTTAGAATTTTCCTTACTTGCTCCTTAACCTGTATATTCCTGCCTAAAGCATTTAACTCATTTACTATGTTAGTAAAACGAGTTATCATATCCCTAATAGACTCTTTAGGCTTCATAGAGAACAATTCATATTGATGCATAAGGAGATCAATTTTAGATTGTTTTACCCATTTGTACCCTCATGTGTTACCTCTAGAAGATTCCACATTTGCTTGGCAGTTTTTCAACCCATCACACGGTTGTATTCTTGTGTCCCTAATCCGCAATGAAGAATTCTCTTGGCTTGAGCATTGTATTCCAACTTCTTCCAATCTTCATTAGTATATTCGTCCTCAAGTTTTGGCACTCTTTCTCTTTTTTCATTCATCTTTGTGATCTGAAAGTCTCCTTTTTCAATTACCTTCCAGACTTGATAGTTCTCTGCTTGAATGAAAATCTCCATTCTGTTCTTCCAGTAATTGT
>PYAF01002227.1:119120-139700 GCA_007407185.1 Glycine tomentella | reverse complement strand
TCTTGGCTTGAGCATTGTATTCCAACTTCTTCCAATCTTCATTAGTATATTCGTCCTCAAGTTTTGGCACTCTTTCTCTTTTTTCATTCATCTTTGTGATCTGAAAGTCTCCTTTTTCAATTACCTTCCAGACTTGATAGTTCTCTGCTTGAATGAAAATCTCCATTCTGTTCTTCCAGTAATTGTAGTACTTTCCCTCGAATAGTGGAGGCCTTTGGATAGAGTAGCCTTCTCTTATTGTCTCCATTGGGTTCATCTTAAGATCTACTCTTCAGGAGTTACCTGCAAAATAAAGGGAACACATCTCTGGTACCAATTGTTGGTCCCCGATGAACTCAAGAGGGGGGGTGAATTGATTTTTATAAAAAATTCACAATTTAAAATCAAACTCAAAGCAATAATATAGAGATAAGAGATAAAGAAGACAATCAATTTTAATGTGGAAAACCCAATTGGGTAAAAAATCACGACGTCCAAATTGGATAATCAATCCAATGCACAACTCCACTATGATAATTTTATGTACAAGAGTTCCTAGTATCCTAGTTTCCTAGTCTACTCTTACACAACAATTATCCTAGCCGGTATCCTTGTTTCCCAGCAAAAAGCTCTCGTCTCAATTCACCAAGAATAGAGACACACTGGTATCCTTGTTTCCTAGCCAGACTGGTATCCTAGTTTCTCAGCCAAAAGTCGCACGTCTCAATTCACCAAGAACAGAGACAGAATTGGTATCCTAGTTTCCCAGTTGCGACCTCTTCCAAAGTCAAGAAGAAGAATACAATAAAATAGTTACCTTTACGCTTCTATTCCTTAAGCAAATAGGTACCTTTAAATCCTGATGGAGAGTTGAAGAATCAGACTTGCCAAATACTTCTATATGATCTCACAACAACTCTCTCAATAATGCAAACATAAACTCTCTGCAGCTCTAATATTATTTGGAATGGAATGCATACTCTAAACACAGAACTATGTTTCTATTTATATTAATTTAAAGATATGATTTTATCTAATGAAATCCTAAAAGATATTCTATCTTATCTTAAAGATATTTTATCTTATATGCAATGCAATCTTAAAGATATTATATCCTATTTTTGAATGCAATATTAAAAATATTTTGCCCTATCTTTGAATGCAATCTTAAAGATAAATATCTTGGAAAGATCAATCTTCTCATCTCCTTACATATAATCTAAAAAAATAAATATAAACAAATCTTCTTAATTTCATGTCATCTTGAATGATATCAATCTTCAGGATTCTTCAAATAATCTTATCAATTATGTTGATCTTCATAAATCCAAAATATCAATAACTTCAAAATATCAAATCCAAAATATTTGTAACTTCAAAATATCAAATAATTATCATCAGTGCAATAAATCTAATAATGTGGCATTCATTGTTTGTTATTATCAAAACTTTATAAATCTTTTTATGCATAAAGGGTTCAACAAATATCCAACACATTGGAGAAAAATACTTCCATGATTGTAATCATAAACCTAGGCTTTCTTATCCATTAATCTCGTTATTTGTTTATTGTTTATTCTTTGAGTTCTGTGCTATGCAACAATTGATAAACCTTCAAGGATAAAAGCCTTAATTTTTTTTAATTGATTTTATGCAAATTAAATTATTTTAGAAACATAACTAGTCCCTAGCGTACATATTCGAACTTTTAAAGTCATCGGTACTATGTGTATGATACATTTACCCTTGTGCAACCTTATTTTATGCATCACATTTTTATCATGCCTTAGTATGTAATATTTTTTTTATTTGTAGGAATCAAATGATAATATAAAAAAAATTACAATAACTCACTTGAGTAGGGGTGTTCGTGGGTCGGTTCAGATTAGAAGAAAAAAATTTGAAACCCAACCCAACCCAACCCGTTCATGAACGGTTCAGATCATCAGGTTATCCATTTAATTTTTTTAGAACTACTATTTTATATCACGATTCTTTCAAATATCCCATACAATTAACACAATATTATCAAATGTATGAAAGTAGTAAAATTGATTCATTTAATACTATCAACATAATATTCTAAAATAGACTTGTAATATAACTTAAAACAAAAGATTTTTGAACAAGATTTACTATAATAGTCTAAATCACAACTGTTTCTTACAAACCAAGTTTTGTTATAACCAATTTTGTTGCAGTCAGATTTGCTGAAACAAACAAATAAATAAAATATGAATTATTAATATTATAAACATGGTAAACAAAATATGAAAAAAAGGTCATAACCTTAAATCAAATCTTATTTCAAAGCAACATATTGTTAGTACCTTGGTTTTGATCAAATTTTCCATTATTTTGATTTCAGCTACTTAAAGTTTTAAAGTAGGAAAAATAACTCAAATGTCTAAAATACAAGGTCCTAAACAGTTAGTTGAATGCCATGATTTATTTATATAAAACTGTGGATGGTCAATTTAAGTCAATTGAGAACTTTTTTAACATTGAAAATTATTTCATTTGGTCCAATTTTTGGAAACAATCGAGAACTTTTTTAATTATAAAAGTTTGCTATTAAAACTTCTATAACATATGAATATTATGTTGGTCCCAGATGAACTCAAGAGGGGGGTGAATTGAGTTTTATAAAATAATTAATAATTTAAAATCAAACTCAAAGCAATAATATGGAGATAAGAGATAAAGAAGACACAATCAATTTTAACGTGGAAAACCCAATTGGGTAAAAAATCACGACGTCCAAATTGGATAATCAATCCAATAGACAACTCCACTATGATAATTTTGTGTACAAGAGTTCCTATTATCCTAGTTTCTAGTCTACCCTTACACAACAATTATCCCAACTGGTATTCTTGTTTCCCAGCAAAAAGCTCTAGTCTAAATTCACCAAGAATAGAGACAGACTAATATCCTTGTTTCCCAGCCAGAATGGTATCCTAGTTTCTCAGCCAGAAGTCGCACGTCTCAATTCATCAAGAACAGAGACAAAACTGGTATCCTAGTTTCCTAGCTACGACCTTTTCCAAAATCAAGAAGAAGAATACATTAAAATAGTTACCAACGCTTCTATTCCTCAAGCAAATAGGTACTTTTAAATCCTAATGGAGAGTTGAAGAATCAGACTTATCAAACGCTTCTATATGATCTCACAACAATTCTCTCAATGATGTAAACATAAACTCTCTAAAACTCTAATATTATTTGAAATGGAATGCATACATCAACACCAAAATATGTTTCTATTTATATTAATTTAAAGATATGATTTTAACCAATTTTTGAATGCAATCCTAAATATATTCTATCATATTATCCTATGCAATCTTAAAGATATTCTATTATATTATTGAATGTAATCTTAAAAATATTTTATCCTATTTTTCAATGCAATCTTAAACATTTAAAATACCACACCTTTTTTTAATTGTCAAATTATTTTTTAATTTTTAATATATATATATATAATAAAATTTATATTATTATTACGGGTTAACGGATCGGGTCATCGGCTTAATGGATCTATAAATCTAAACCCATGACTCAACCCGTACATAAACATTTTGATAAGTTCGGTTCGATGTTGACCCAAATATATAAATGAACCAACCTAAACTGTTCAGATCGGTTCGGATCAATTCGAGTTCACGGATGACCCGTACTCGTAAACACCCCTGAGTTAGATTCCATTAACCCTTATTTTGATAATATCACCGGGAATTAGTATTGTCATATTAATTCCTTATGAATATATCTTGAGGTATGATATAATGTTAAAATAATAAAACAAATAATCTAAATAATGTATTAGTTAAAATGAACAATGTAATAGGAAAAAAAACAAATGAGTAAGAAATTTTTTTACACCTAAAGTGAAAAAAGAAGATAGTTTAGTAAATATTTTAAAGATTAAAAATAATAAAATATAAAAAATTAGAAGTTAAAAATTAAAATACTACTCGAAATAATGTCTCACAAAATACTACAAATTATTAAAATAATATTTTTAGCTAATTATTACTAATATCATCAAACAACTTTATGAACTGATAAAAGAACTTGAAAGTTAGCTTAAAATGTTCGTCAAATATAATATTAGTCATGATATTTTTTTATATATTTAAGATAATTAGTAATTTCTTTAATCTTTATGCAAAACTCTAAAATGATATTGTTATGGATAAAAGATAAACATATATTACCTTTTGTTTGATCAATTCAAATGTTTAAATCTCCAATAAATCTGTTATCGTAACCACCCAAAGATAACCACCAGAAGATACAAGATATGGCTGTTATCTTCCAGTTATCAATATCTCCGCATATCAAGGAAGAAGATATTGGGCTCAACCGTCTGGTTATCAAAGTCCAGGTAAAATCCTATAAATACAGCCTACTCCATGGTGAAAGGTACATACAGACAATTCTAACTCTCTCTTTTCATTCACACGGCACACACTGCACCCCAATTGCTCTGTGTGTATTGCTGCTGTGATCTTCTTCCTTAAGTTGCTTCAGTTCATAAGCTTCTTAAGAGAGAGAGAGCCTGATCATATAGAAAACCATCCAACACCACTTGTTGGACATTCTGTTCTCCCCGAGCAGAACAGTGGCGCCATCTGTGGGGACGATAAATTTCGAATCCCACCATCTCTCAATGGCTAATACCAAAAGACACCAGAATGCCAGACGTGAAGAACCACCCAAGAATCTGAATCCAGAGAATGTGGTGGTAGAAGACGCATTGTCCCACACGGCTTCATCTCGTGCGGGACCTGCAACACATGAGCCGACCAACACACCACCGGCCGCTCAAGAAAACTCTGAAGCTTCTCAGCGCTTCATTTAGAATGCTCTCCAGTCGTCGTCGGCTCGAATGGAGAATCTGGAGAAGCGTTATGAACTTCAACGCCAGGAAGACATCCAGCGGCTGATTGCCCAGTTGGAGGATCGCGAGAATAGAAGGCGAGAAGAGGAACGTCGGCAAAATGTGGACGGAAGGTGAGAAGAGGAGCGTCGGCAAAATACCGACCACATGGAAGACCACGCAGAAACCGACCAGCCTCATGCAGCAACGAGGAGGCAGAGACCAGCGACGTCGGCCCGCACAGCGGGAACCGACCAGAGAGACCCTGTCGACCACTTCGAGCAGGGAAGAACGTCTCGTTCACAACACGAGGCCCTTCGCTTCTCCTCGGCCACGACACCAGAACACGCCACGGAGGAGAGGCCGACGGGGGAGATCATCCGTCACCCCGGTCAAGGCGACGGCACATATCGAAGGAAGTATCGTCGGGGTCATCAAAATAACAGTCATTCGTCGATCGCATAGTGGACGCCCAGTTTTTGGAGGATTTCGACGGCTCCTTCTTGTCCAAATATGACGGGAGCCAAGACCCACAAGTACATATCGACGAGTTCGATATGCAGATGTGTGTTCATGGAATTGACGAACCCATCATATCTCGGATTTTTGCTACCACCTTAACCGGGACCGCCTAGACCTGGTTCCATTCATTGCCGCCGAGGACCATTCACAACTTCGAGGATTTCGGCCAGAAGTTTTTGCTGAATTTTGCAACAAGCAAGAAACAGCCAAAATCCGAGTTTGCCCTGGGAAAGATACGTCAGCAGACCGGGGAAACCTTACAGAGCTACTTGGACCGATTCAAGGAAGCCGCACTGCAAGTCCAAGGATTAGAGGAGAAAGTCCATGTCCATCTCCTGTCGGCCGGGCTCAACGGGCCTTCCCGTCTTGCCAAGTCAATTTATAAGGATCCTGTAAAAACCCTAAACGAATTTAGGGTCCGATCCAAAAAGTATTTGGAGCTGGAGCAAATGGAGATCGCCAACTCGGCTCCGAGGGAAAATAAAAAACCCTCCTCACCACAGAACCGACGTCCAGAAAATTTCCAGGTCGGACAGTCTAGCCGACATCCGTCAAACACCCCGGCAGGCCGACCTCCGCGAGGTGTCCCCGACACTTGTTCCAGGCCAGGGAGATATGAGCTGAAGTTCGACAGATATGCTCCATTGAACGCTACGCGTGGTCAAATTTGGAAGGAGGTGGCTTTCACCGAGATGAGGAAAGTCGACCGACCTCCTCCCATAGTGCGGAGAGAAGGAATGGATTACTCTCGGTATTGTGACTTTCACAATGGACCGGGACATACGACCGACCAATGCTGGGAGCTCCGAGATGCCATAGAGAGGTTCATGCGTGAAGGCAAGTTGCGCCAATACGTAATTCGAACCCAGGGGCACCAAGCCAAGAGAAAACCCCAGCAGGAGAATAAACCACGAGATGACAAGAAAAACAAGAAGGATGACGAGTTCCCAGAACCCGAGTTCGAATGCAACGTCATCACAGGAGAATTGGGAGGAGGAGGTGATACGGCCAATCAGCGGAAGAAATACCTCAATGAGGTAATGTCAGTAAGGGACAGGCCGAAGTTCAAGGAAAACAGTGGCAGGAATAGCAAAAAGGACGCACCCCCGCTGATTTATTTTACCGAAGAAGACTTGAAAGGAGTGGTACCCGGGCATGAGGACGGTCTCGTCATAACAGGGACCGTAGCCAATTTTCGGGTCAAAAGGATATTCGTCGACAATGGTAGTTCGACCGACATCATTAATTGGAGCGCCTTCAAAAAGATGAACTTGAAGGAGGAAGACCTGCCGTGTCAAACCATGTTGTACGGTTTCAACGGAGAAGGCACCGGCTTAAAAGGGGCCATTGATCTCCAGCTAACATTGGGAACAAAGGAGGGCTTCAAGTCGGAGAGGGTGACATTCACCGTCGGTGAATTTTCGTCCCCATATAACATCATTTTGGGTAGACCCACACTCCACAAGTGGGACATCCTGATGTCCACCAAGCATCAGAAGATGAAGATGATAGAGCACCTCGGCAAAGTCATTACGATTTGTGGAGATCAAAGAGAATCCCGGTAGTGTTACTACAACACGATCAGGGAAACGGAGGGTGGCCCATCATCCCCACCTCGAATTCGGCAAGGGGAGCATAGAGGATCCAAGGCCGAGGCACATCCATCCCGGAAGTCGGTTAATCTAGTAGAGCTGGATCTACGGGATGTCGAGGAATGGAGACCAGAGCCGGTGGACGAGCTCGAAGATGTCCAGATCGGCGGTTCCTCGAAACAAATTACGAAGATGGGCAAGCAATGTGACCCAGAAACCAAGGGCAGGTTAATTTAATGTCTGAGGGAAAATCAGGATGTTTTTGCTTGGAAGGCATCCGAGATACCTGAGATTAAGCCCACCTTCCGTTGCCACAAGTTGACAATGTATCCCGGCTCTAAGCCAATAGAACAGAAGAATAGGAAGCTCGGCCCGGATAGGAAACAAGCTCTGACGAAGCATATTGGAGAACTGCTGGAGGCAGGATTTATAAGAGAAATACAGTACACGACATGGCTCTCCAACGTGGTCATGGTGAAGAAATCCAACGGGAAGTGGCGGGTTTGTGTTGACTACACAGACCTGAACAAAGTTTGTCCCAAAGATTCGTATCCAATGCCGAGTATCGATCAGCTTGTAGATAGCTCGGCCGGTTTCCAATTGCTATCATTTATGGATGCTTACTCTGGGTATAACCAGATTCCCATGCATCCAGATGACAGAGAGAAGACGGCATTCCGAGGTATTGATGCCAACTATTGTTATGACGTCATGCCTTTTGGTTTGAAAAATGCCGGGGCGACCTACCAGCGGATGATGAATAAGGTTTTCTCGGATCAAATCGGACGCAACATTGAAGTATATATTGATGATATGATCATGAAGACATCGGCCGCCGGGGACCACATCCAAGATTTGGAAGAAACCTTCCAAAAACTGAGGAAGCACAGCATACGGCTGAACCCACTAAAGTGTGCATTTGGGGTAAAAGCCGGGAAATTCCTGGGTTTCATACTGACCCACAGGGGAATAGAGGCAAACCCAGATAAATGCAAGGTCGTCCTGGATATGCAGTTTCCGACCAACAAGAAGGAGGTCCAGCAATTGATGAGGAGGATGGCGACCTTAACCCGGTTCCTACCAAGGTCCGCTGAGAAGGCTCTTCCTTTCTTCAAACTATTGAAGAAAGAGGCAAGTATAGGCTGGAACTCGGCATGTGAGGAGGCGTTTCAACAGATCAAGACATGTTTAGCTTCACCTCCAGTATTGTCAAAGCCCGAGCCGGGAGAAACGCTCGTCCTGTACCTCTCGGTTGGCGAAGAAGCCATTAGCGCCGTACTGGTCAGAGAAGTGGGCAAGTCACAGTTGCCGGTATATTTTGTGAGCCGAGCTCTCAAGAACTCAGAGCTGAGATACCAGAAGCTCGAAAAGGTGGCTTTTGCTTTGCTCACCACAGCAAAGAGGCTTCGCCCATACTTTCAGAGCCACACCGTCGTTGTACGAACAAATCAGCCCATCCGACAGGTGTTGCACAAACTGGATCTAGCAGGGAGAATGATGAACTGGGCCATTCAGCTATCCGAGTTCGACATTCAGTATGAGGCTCGACATGCTATTAAGTCACAGGCCTTGGCTGACTTCATAGTAGAATTGACCCCGACATCAGCCGCTCAGCGGAAGGATAAGGTGTGGAAAGTCTATGTTGACGATTCGTCCAATGCAAAGGGAAGTGGAGCCGGGATCATCGTTGAAAACCCCGACGGAGTATCTTTGGAACAATCATTGTAGCTTAATTTTTCGACTTCTAATAATCAAGCGGAATATGAAGCATTGATCGCCGGGCTGAAGCAAGTCAAGGAGCAGGGAGCATCGAGGGTCAACGTCTTCACTGACTCGCAGCTGGTTTCTGCGCAGATTGAGGGGAGATATCAAACCAAAGGCCCTTTACTAGCCAAGTATCTGGTTAAAGTAAAGGAGATGATGGCGGACTTTGATGAAGTAGTGGTTGCGCACATTCCAAGGGAGGAGAACGCCCGAGCCGACATACTGTCGAAGTTGGCTAGTACAAAAGGAGCGGGGAACCACAGGACGGTTATACAACAGGAGCTTGCCCAGCCGGCGTGCGTCATGGTCATATTAATCGCTGAAGACTGGAGGAGGCCGATAATTAATTATTTGGAGCAAAGAGTTGTCCCAGATGAGGAACTAGAGGCAAAGAGATTGATCCGAGAGGCTGCTATGTATGTAATCCTCGATGGTGAACTATACCGCCGAGGTCTACATACTCCATTATTGTTGTGTCTAAGCTCAGACCAAGCTGAATATGTGCTCTCGGAAATACACGAAGGGATCAACGGACAACACATGGGGGCAAGAGCTTTGGCACTAAAGGCTCTTCGCGCAGGATATTTTTGGCCGACAATGAAGGCGAACGTAGCAGACCATGTTAAGAAATGTGATAGTTACCAAAGGCACGCGAAAATAGTATGGATCCCCCCGTCCGAGCTCAGCTTGATCACTGCACCGTGGCCATTTTACAAATGGGGCATGGATCTACTGGGGCCGTTTAAAGCTACGAAAGGTCAAATGAGGTGGCTAATAGTGGTCGTTGACTACTTTACCAAGTGGATCGAGGCCGAGCCATTGTCTGCTATCACCTCGGCCCGTGTTCAAAAATTCTTGGAACAGAGCATAATAGCAAGATTTGGAATCCCGGCAGAAATTGTTACCGACAATGGGACACAATTTGTCGATAGCACGTTCAAAGCAATGATGACCGGCTTCCATATCAAGCACCACTTCGCCTCAGTAGAGCACCCGCAATCTAACGGCCAAGCAGAGATAGCAAATAAAGTCATCCTTGATGGGTTAAAGAAAAGAATGAATGAAGCCGACCTGAACTGGGTCGAGCAACTCTATTATGTGCTTTGGGCTTACAGAACTACGGCCCAAACGGCTACCGGAGAAACCCCATTCAGGATGACTTATGGCTGTGAAGCCATGATTCTTATAGAGATCGGCTAATCATCTTGGAGGATGCAGCATATATCTCAGGAGAACGACAATGATGCTGCACTCGCTGCCGAACTGGAGTTAATAGAAGAAGTCCGCACGGTGGCCCATCGCCGAGATCTACATCAAAAGGGCAAATTGGCCCAAAGATTCAATAAAAGAGTGAGACCGAGGTCTTTTGAAAAAGACGACCTCGTGTTACGTCGAGCAGACATCGAAAATAAAAATGCCCAAGACGGGAAGCTAGCAGTGAACTGGGAAGGACCGTACCGAGTTGTCCAAAATCTTGGACAAGGAGCATACTTATTGGAAACCTTGGACGGCAAGCAAGTCAAACGGACTTGGAACACGGACAAGTTGAAGAAATACTATAGCTGACAATGTGCAGCCGAGAAAGTCCATGTGTTTTCCTTTAGTTGGCTTTCAGTCGGTCATTGGGATCATGGAACTCCACCATGTGTTTCCCTTTAGCTGGCTTTAGGTCTGTCATCAGAATCATGGACGCCATGTGTTTCTCTTTAATTGGTTGTCAAGCCCGTCATAGGGATCATGGGAGTAACTGGGATTTCCCTTAGTCGGAATCATCGGAAAAATTTTCATGTGTTTCTCATTAGTCGATTATGTGAATCGGGAATGTAAAACCCGCGCAAGTCTGTCATTGAGATCATGAACTTATGTAAATCTTCGAAGATTATTAATAAAATCCTTAATGCAAGGAACGTTTTTGTGCACAAACTTTGAGCGCTTAGTCTTTGTTTTATATTAACTCGGTCCTGATCACGCCGACGTAACTATTTAATCACGGATGAATCATCGGATTTTCAGAACGAATTACATCTACGGATTAACGTTACGAATATATTAACAGTTGCTAAGACGGGAACATGATCCCACAATTATATATAACGCCGACCAAAGATTCGGGTTAAAAAATATATACTCGGCCATAGAAGCTAAAATGAAATATTTAAAAATCCTGACTGACGAGTCAGGGTAGAAAATATTTGGCCATAGAAGCCAACTTACAAAAGTAAAGTATCTAAAATCCCGATCGACGAGTCAGGACAAAAAGTACTCGGCCCTTGGAGCCGTTACAAAAGTAAAGTATTTAAATCCCGACCGACGAGTCAGGATAAAAAGTACTCGGCTGTTGGAGCCATTATACGGAAGACACAAAAACGGCAAATCATACCTGATAAAAGCCGACGAGAATTACTTAGTAAAATTGTGCAAAATATTTGTTCAATAAAAGTGTGCAGTATTCAATAATTGACCATTCCCGACGTAAGATTTGAAGTGCATGCCCTCGGTATTCAACTGGATGCCGGGGTTGAGGAAGCGGATCTGATCCAGTGCATTGTTGAAGGAAGCCTCGGTGGACCGAGTAAGCTGTGACTGAACAAACATGAGCTCCTGGAAGGTATCATCAGCTTGCTTGGTTTTCTGTTCACTAACTTCCATCAAGTGCTTACACCGATCAAGGGCTTCGGCGGCTCGACCCCGCTGGACGGTCACACTCTCTTCCAACTTGGCCACAGCAGCCTGGGAAGATTCAGCCTCCGCCCGAGAAGTCTCCAGCTGGGCCCGTGTAGCCTCGAGGTCGGCCATCAGCTTGGCCACCGACTCTTGAGCCTCTTTGGCCTCTGCTAGGGATATTTCTACTTCTTTAATTGAAGCGGCAGCATTTTCCCGAGCAAGGTCCAGCTCCTGTTGAAGCCGCCGAGTCTCACTCTCAGAAGCTCCGAGCTCGGCGTCCACCTTGCAAGCCTTTTTGTTTAGAGATGCGAAGCTTCTAAGCAAGGTGGCGGTCTTCAAGCATGTCAGCTCCATTGAGCTCAGCTCATCCAACTCTGGGGCAGAAAAGGGCACCAAGTCGGAATACCTCTTGGGTGCCCGGGCCACTTCTAGAAATTTCCGAGTCACCCCATGATTCCAGATGGACCGGGGAGATAGTTGAATGTGCTCCGCAGAAGGCTCGAGCACCGAGGAAGGAGCATCCGTCGGGGCCGGGGCATCAGAAGCAGTGTGGTCTGCGGGCTCATCGGGAATGATGATTGGCTCCTCGACCACAGGAGAAGGAAGCGGAGGAGCCGAAGCCTCCACAGCAGGCTCGGCAGGAATCGGGGATGGGTCAGCACCGGTGGTAACGACCCTGCTGGTCCCCCCGGTCAGCTTTCGCTTTTTCCAGGATTTCAGAGCCAATAGGTGAGTAGGTCTTGGTACCGGGCGGGAGTCCATTTCGACCGCTGCATAAACATCAAAAGATTAGCAATAAAAGAAGTCAAGTATTCAGTTTTATCTATGAAAGAAATCTAAACTAACCACACTGAATATAAGAAGCTATGTGGGCCAAGCATCTCGACTCTTTGAATGACATTATTCGAGCTGCAGAAGTGGCATCAGATTCCGACAACTGAGTCTCGTCGGTTCGGTAAAAGGCGGAAGGAAGGTCATGATGAGCGGAAGACCAATACAATGGAAACTTCCAAGATTACGAGGAAGAATCAGTTGACTTAAAGAAAAAAGGACGTTGACCGGGCTCGGCAACGACCTTGAAGAATTTATCCTTAAAGCCCTTGAAGGACTCGGCGTATAAGGAAAAGAGCCGACGGTCGGAATGACGGTCGGCACGACCTCGGAAAGAAGTCCACCCTTTCCGGTCGGCAGGTTCCCTACCGGATCGGTTGGTTTGAACCATGAAAAATAAAAGAATAAAAGACGAGTGCAAGAAACCTCTAGCCTGCGGCAAAGGATCTCGAAGGCTTGCATAAAGGCCCAGCCGTTCGGATGAATTTGGGAAGGGGCAACTTGCAGATGATCTAACACCTGCATTTGAAAATCGGTAAAGGGAAGACGAACTCCCAACCGAGTAATGACATCTTTATAAAATAAAAAGAAGTCGGGATCGTTCCCTTCTCGGGAAAAGCATATGGGCTCACCCGGGCGGGGAAGACAGATGTGAAAGCCCTCTTGAACCCCGAGGGGGATCAAAACAAGGTCCTCGGAATCTAATACCGAGGTGTGTTGTAACACCTCATGAGTGACCCATGGGAACCTACCTGTTAAAGCAGGGGAAGGAGTGTCAGATCGAGACTCAGTTGCAGATTCTTCAGCAATTCTGGCCCTAGACGAGTCCATAATTACCTACGGCAGTAAAAAACAAAATTGTTAGTAAAGTACCTGGAAGGAGAACCGTCAAAGGGTGGGGATGAGGAGAGGTCGGAGCTGGTAGGGTAGACTCTTCAACAGTAGTAGGCACCCCAGTACTAAAATCTGACCGGGGTGGTGATGTGTTGGTTTCCTTGGGAGGAGGTTTAGGAACCCAGATGGGGTTATGACGACATCGGTCCAGCAGTTCCTCGGCCTGTCTATTAAGATCCATATTGGCTAAGTACATGAATTCTTCAATACATTTTGAACAGTGTTCGTATTGAATTTCGAAATTCGGCTCGGGTACAGGGTAGATTTCGGGGTCAATTGAAGGGGCATCACTCGAAGGAGCGGGAGCCCTGGGAGGTGCCCTAGACTTGGAGGCAAGTATTGCTGACCTCTAACGCGACGATGACCCCAAACTAGACGACCCTATCCTAGAAGGATTGGGAGGTTTTGGACCTAATCTGGAAGGAGTGAGAGGTTTTGGAATAGGGGCTTTGGAACTGCCTGGGCCAGAAGGGGCCCGAAGCAGGGACTTTCTTTTTTCTTCTTCAAGAAGGAGCAAGCCATAAAGCCAGAATGCAGCACGAGGGGAAACCGTTTTGCAGATTTCTTCTTCTTGCTCAGGGGTATATTTCATGATGAATGAGAAAAAAGCACAAGAACTGGGAAGTGTGGAAGTGAAAGAAATGTGCAGAAAAGATCGACACTTAGGGTTCGTGCAGAATGAGACGAAATATAAGGAATTACAAAAAATAGTAAATGAAAGAAGAAAGTGAATTGAAAGATACCTGGAATAGAAGAAGGGTGATGAAAAGAGGATTGACAGCGAGGAACAAGTAACTTGAAGGAGGCACGGGAAGAAGCGAAGAATGTCGGAACCGCAGAGGATGAAGAAGAAGCCCAGGAGGAATGAAAAGTGCAGGAGATTCGAAGGCAAAATCGAAATGCAGAATTTATGAGGGAATTACTCACAATAAAGCACCATAATGACTAATGACGAAAAGGAAGGGGCATATTAAACAAAAAGAATAACCACCAGAATTCAAAAGTTATGGATAATAACTGCTAGTTGTGGAAGAACGTGGAAGGGGTAAATGCGTCATTAGCGCAAAGAGGAAATGATTAAAGCGTGCAAAGAAAGGACAGAAGTTGATCGACAAGACACGTGGCAGTTGAAAACTAGAAGACGTTCCATTCCTCTATGTTCATAGCTGTTCAAGACTGCTTTGAAAAGACAAGAGACAGCTCGACAGTAACATCGATGAAAAATGACCGATGGACATTGTCAGAAGGTGGATTATCTCAACAAGGGGCAGATGCGAAGTATGTCTCGGCTCGGATAATGATCACCTCGGATCGAGTCTTGATCACCTCGGCTCGGGTCTTGATCACCTCGGTTAGGGTTTTGATCATCTCGGTTTGGACAATTGTTTCCTCGGCTCGCGCCGTAGACACATTGGCTCGGACGAAAACCATCTCGGTTCGGACACCAATTAACCTTGGTCGAGTTCTTCCCAAGAAGCATGGTCAGCTCCATTACTGATACATCCCGGCCACCCAGAGTGCTAGATGACCGGGCTGAGGGGCATCTATTACGGATAAAAGATAAACATATATTACCTTTTGTTCGATCAATTCAAATGTTTAAATCTCCAATAAATCTGTTATCGTAACCACCCGAAGATAACCACCAGAAGATACAAGATATGGCTGTTATCTTCCAGTTATCAATATCTCCGCATATCAAGGAAGAAGATATTGAGCTCAACCGTTTGGTTATCAAAGTCCAGGTAAAATCCTATAAATGCAGCCTACTCCATGATGAAAGGTACATACAGACAATTCTGACTCTCTCTTTTCATTCACACGGCACACACTGCACCTCAATTGCTCCGTGTGTATTGCTGCTGTGATCTTCTTTTTCCTTAAGTTGCTTCAGTTCATAAGCTTCTTAAGAGAGAGAGAGCCTGATTATATAGAAAACCATCCAACACCACTTGTTGGACATTCTGTTCTCCTCGAGCAGAACAGATATATATAATTATTTAACTGATGATTTTTGCTAAACAATGATGGAGAAATTTAATATGAATATATTGTTTCCTTTACTCATTTGTATTATTATATAGAATCGAAATAATTATTGAGCAAAAGAACATAGCAGAGTCATCTAATGGAGTCAATGGAGACCTGGTTTTTAAATTATTTTATAATTAGACAGTGTTTTACAGTTTTTGTTGTCCGTAGATAATTAGGCCGTGTAGCTTAAGTCTTAAAGCATATGTCCGCAGAAAATAATTTGGCAGTGTTTAAACCCACTTACGTGTATCATAATTAATTGAGTAATTATATTTTGATAATAAAAAAATCGAACACCCAATTAATAATTTTTTTATTATATTACATCATCAATCAAATCAATTATTTATTTTTCATTTTTTCTCTTTATCAAATTATAAATAATTCAAAATTATCTAATAAATATTTTTCTAATTGATTTATCTATTTCAGACCTTTAGTCAAAGACATTCTATCCTTGATATATAAGTCAAAAATATTTTTAAGGATTATTTTACGTTTTATTTTATTTGTGGCTATGGTGAGTACTCATCGTCACTAAGCCGTTATCGGATTAGATTTAGTGTTTTCATTAACACCCTTAAGCCTTGATAATAACTAAACTAATTTCTCATTTCCACTAAAATATCTTATATGAATAAATATGTCAACCACTTACATAATGTACATGTCATCATCTAATTTACTTGAACAATTTTAAAAGTTGTCTTTCTCTGTAGCTGGGCCCACATTTTCAACATAAACCCGTGTGATGGTTATGAGGGTCCGGATAAGAAATTTGCCAGCTCCGAATCAACAACTATATATTTTTGCCCCCTAAAAGTTCAAAGACGCAATAATTCTGTCTAAAAAGTTTATATATGTAGTACTTAAAACTAAATTTTCATTGCTAACCGAAAATCACTAATTTCCGGTTATCTATTTCTTATCAAAACATAAAATGAAATATTTTATATGTTCACCCAAAGAGAATGTTTTATGGCCAATTTTTTATGGGGTGGTCTAATTTACCCCAAGTATAAATGGGGTTAAATAGCCTCATTCTAGGTGACCCAATAAAATTAAAATAATTATATTACGAGTTAGATCTATTTTTTAAGTTTTTTTATACACAAATCTTTGACTAATTATATAATTTTTCTATTACTTTTTACTAATTACATATTTCCCTAATATTTATACCCTTTTGCCTTCTAATTTACCCCAACTTTGTGAAGAAGTCCCATTGAGCTACCACGTGTACCTGCCATCTCTAAGATTTTATAACCATTATAGCCACGCAAACGCAAAGTGGCATTGTCTTATTCAGTGGCCGTAACTACGTACACTACACTACGCTCTGGAACGAACTTTGTAATAATAATGTGCAAGATTCACTATTCAGTAATCCTTGTTTGTTTTCATGATTTTTCTTTTCTTGCATATGGCACGAATGCAGGCAACAAATCAATTGCAGCCAGAAATTTTCCCTCTGATTATAACCATATCATTGTTTGACTGTTTCTTATTTGTCTTATTTGAAGTTGTTTTGATTAATTTTAGTTTGCAACTAAAAAATACACACCAATTATTGAATGTAAAATGCACGAGTACTTTATATAAATATTTTTTTATGTGAACTATATAAATAATATATAATGCATACGTCCAGAGTCCAAACAAATCAATGAGTGGTCTAATTCCAGATAAATATATTCTGAGATGTTATCGTGTCAATACCAAAGGCCAGCATCGTTTGATGCTTCTGCTTCTGATAAAGATATCAGGGTGTCTGTTTTTTCGCGTTCAAGATTTTCTTCAAGTTCTGTCCATTTCGTTAGATTTGCTGCAACAATTTAATCGTAAAATGTTCATGATTGGGGAATGAGAATATTGACTCAATTTAAGTATATATGAAGCAATCTAGTTTTGCCAAAATAATCAAGAAAATCGCGGATTAACGAAAACAGTTTGTCAAATAATGACATGAGTCGAGTACTTTATATAAGTTGGTATATACAATCCAAGTCGTTAAAACTTCTTAGATGTGTCATTACAATTGAATATATCAACCTTAGTTCATGATTGAACTTCCACTTAAATTCAAGTGTGGATTCTTTTTGTTCTGAAATATTTTAGATAGGAAAAAGATATACACAGAAATTAAATTAAATAATAGAAAAATTTAAATCTCTTTGTGTGAAAAAGAAGATACACACCCCTTATATAAATTAGTTCATCACCCTAACCATTCACATTCAGAACATATAACGAAAAATATCATGTATACTTATTATAACCATGATACATACTTTTTGTCTTTACATTTGGACTATTTTATTCCTGACTAACATTATTAACTACATCATTATTATGTTTTAACTGCATGTGTATACTATTTAACTTTTACGTACCATATATCTTTTTTTTTTTTAAAGACTATGCCTCACTCTGTGTCTGTGTTATGGTTATAAAACAAAGTGAGTGTTTTTATATGAAAATAAGAGAAATAAATAATAAATATTATTTGTTAGATTTCATCGCAGAAAGTTTATAAGCTTAATATTTAAGTGTGTAAACCTTACGTGATTACGTATTTTATTGATTTAAAATTTTATTTACTTAAAACCTGTAGAACTCATTAAACACGTGCCTTTTGATGCTCCGTAACATTGTCCATCTGTTTTCAGTAAGAGTCTTTGTTTCTGCCTAAACATAAACATAAAATATTTTAATTAATTCAAACAATTGGACACTAGCTAATATAAAAAGGCACCTCTTTAAGGAGGGTTTGAATTATTTTTTTTTGTTCTGCCAAATGTAGATGTATTAATAAACAGGTACGAGATGTGTACCAAGAGAGTAGCAAACATATAGGAAGCTTTTACATGAACCCTCCCAGCAGATTCTGTTCCCCTCAACAAAAAATCAACGAGCCTATTGACATATTTTTTTTACTTCATCTCTAAATATTATGAGCTTCTAATTTGGTTTTACATTTTCAAAAGTTCATAGTTTATAGTTCTCGATCATAATTTTTTTCTTTCCCATATTGGTCTTTTGTTAACTTTTTGTTGATTTTGTTTAGTTTATTATGGTTAAAATAAAATAAAATGGATAGGATAAAAAAGTATGATAAATAAGAAAGAATAATAGTATGATAAGTTCTAATCCATAATAATAGTAATAATATAATAGGATATCTAAGAGGGGTCACATCAATGGTTGTGATGGAGAAGACATCAACGATGACAATGACAATAATAATAATATAGTTTAGTGTCACTTTTAATCTATTATATTTTGTTTTGATGCATTAAAATTTAAAAATTTTATTATGATATTTAAAATGTATCATTTTGGTCTTTTTATAATTTTCTGTTAGAATTTGTTAACTTTTAAACTATAAAATGATTTAATGTCATTTTTCATCTATTATGTTTAGCAATTGTATCACTTTGGTACATTATGTTTTAAAAGTTTCATTATGGTCATTTATGTTTATGAAATGTATCATTTTAGTCGTTAAAAACATTAGTGTCTGTCAATGTTTTAAATTTTAAAATAGTTAAGTTCACATAGTGGAGACTAAAAATCGTCACTACCTTTTTTATTTTAAAAATTAAAATCACTAAGTAAATAAGGAAAAAATAGATCTGAAACCACGAACAACAACTTTCGCTCTCATATTATTATTATTATTAATATTATCTTCATTCAATTTAATCAATAACGACAATAATTTTATTTACTAATTATTCTCAATCACAATGGGTAAGTGTCTCTTCTCCTTTTTTCGCTCCGCCTCTCACCACCGACCCAAAAAGACCATTGTTTCGCCCTTGCTTCCGTCTCTACTGCAAACTCCCTACGCGATCGTAATTGCCGCCTCACCTAATAAGAAGAACTGTCTCATCACCATTACCGGCAGCAGCGCGTTGATGAAGGCGAAGAAGAAGACCAACAACACTTGGTTGTGATGAGGTTTGACTGGTCATGTCGGTCAGAATAATCTTCCAATGAAACGCTCTGTTCGACCCCTCTTTGTGCTACTCGTCTTCACCTGGGCCAGTTGTAGATGTCGGATGAGAAATCCTTTACTTTCCTAGCCAACTGTGTGAAACAGTGAAGGTCTTACTCGCATACCTCACAAAGAGCCACATTGCGACTTTCTCGTTCATATTTGGGCTAATTTGCGAGTTAGGGTCATGTTTTTGTCTTTCGTCGAAGACAATTCTTGCTCTAATCTCCCCTGCTTTTGTTTCCAACAGCATAGCTATATGAAAGGTTTTGATATTTAGGTGAAAAATATAAGAATGTTTGGTAATTCCAACGAGATTATGTGTTGACATCATTCAATCTGAGTGGTGTCGCATTTTTTACCTTTTCAGATTTGGAAGAGGTTGAAGGAGATGATGATTTTTTTAGTTGTTTATTTTTTTAAAATAAAATAAAGATAATTGAAGAGATAAAATAGAACCAAGATATATCTTTTTGATCAGAGGTTGAATCAATCATTAGAAGAAGAATTAGGCCAAAAATTAGGATAAATTCTGGGAAGGTTTTTAGTCACCACTATGTAAAGTTAATTATTGTAAAAGGCTTAATGTCACCTTTGGTCCATCGTGTTTCATAGTTGTTTTGTTTTTGTATATTATGTTTTAAAAGTTTCATTCTAATCCTTTAAGTTTTTGAAATGTATCATTTTTGTCATTTTTTAAAATAAAAAATTGAACATATCACTAACAAACGAAATATTGAAAAAATGACCAAAATGATACATTTCGAAATCATAAAATTCTAGAATGAAACTTTTAAAACTTAATATATTAAAGCAAAAAATAACTATGGCACATAACTGACCAAAAATAACATTAAACCTAATAATAATGGTGGTAAGAAAAATGAGGATGCATTGTATGGTAGTGGTGGGAGACATTAGTAAAGACTATAAATGACAATAACAATGGTGATGGAGAATGAGATAGTAACAATATTAAAGGTGGTGAGTGAGAAATTATTGGTGTAATCGGGACAATAATTGTAGTAACAATAACAACAATGATGAAATGGTGCTAGGTTGGAGAGGTGGTGGTGCTAGTAACGACAATGAAGGACAATGACAAATGGTAAAGTTGTTCGCAGATTAAGGGTTAGTTTGTTTAAATTTATTTGTTGAAATAAGTGTTTATTTTAATAAAATAAGCAATTTTATATATTTTTTAGAGTGTTTGTTATAATGACCCTCACAACTAAAGTGTTGAGACAAAGATTAAATGAAGTATGTAAAGATTATGTTAAGTGTAAAAAGTCTTATTATGCCAAGCAAGTCAAGTAAAACTCTTAATAGAGAATGATATAAGTTGTAATGACAAGATTAATAAGAGGTGAGGATTAAGGTGTGTGATTAAAGATCTATGGCCAAGGTAAAGT
>PYAF01002227.1:89829-119020 GCA_007407185.1 Glycine tomentella | reverse complement strand
AAACAAATAGTCTAAATAATGTATTAGTTAAAATGGACAATGTAATAGAAAAAAAAACAAATGACAAAGAAAAAATATTAAATAAAATGAAAAAAGAAGATAATTTAGTAAATATTTTAAAGATTAAAAATAATAATATAATAAATTAGAAGTTAAAAATTAAAATAGTACTCGAAGTAATGTCTCAAAAATACTACAAATTATTAAAAAAACATTTTTAGCTAATTATTACTAATACAATCAAACAATTTTTTGAGCTGATCAAAGAACTTGAAAGTTAGCTTAAAATGTTCGTCAAATATAATCTTAGTCATATGATTTTTTTTAAGATTTAAGATAATTAGTAATTTCTTTAATCTTTATGCAAAATTCTAAAATGATATATATATATATATATATAATTATTTCAGAAGGAAGGAAGTCTAGTTTTATATTTTTTTTAGCTGATGATTTTTGCTAAACAATGATGGATAAATTTAATATGAATATATTGTTCCCTTGACTCATTTGTATTATTATACAGAGTCGAAATAATTATTGAGCAAAAGAACATAGCAGAATCATCCAATGGAATGAATGGACGACCTGGTTTTTAAATTATTTTATAATTAGACAATGTTTTACAGTTTTTGTTGTCCGTAGATAATTAGGCCGTGTAGCTTAAGTCTTAAAGCATATGTCCGTAGAAAATAATTTGGCAGTGTTTAAACCCACTTATGTGTATCATAATTAATTAAGTAATTATATTTTGATAATAAAAAAATCGAACACCCAATTAATAATTTTTTATTATATTATATCATCATCAAATCAATTATTTATTTCTCATTTTTTTCCTCTCTTTCAAATTATAGATAATTCAAAGTTGTCCAATAAATATTTTTCTAATTAATTTATCTGTTTCAGACTTTCAGTCAAAGACATTCTATCCTTGATATATAAGACCAAAATATTTTTAAGGATTATTTTACGTTTTATTTTATTTGTGACTATGGTGAGTACTCATCGTCACTAATCCAATATCGGATTAGATTTAGTGTTTTCATTAACACCCTTAAGCCTTAATAATAATAACTAAATTAATTTCTCATTCCACTAAAATATCTTATATGAATAAATATGTCAACCACTTACATAATGTACATGTCATCATCTAATTTTCTTGAACAATTTTAAAAGTTGTCTTTCTCTGTAGCTGGGCCCATATTTTCAACATAAACCCGTGTGATGGTTATGAGGGTCCGGATAAGAAATTTGCCAGCTCCGAATCAACAACTACATATTCGTGCCCCCTAAAAGTTCAAAGACGCAATAATTTTGTCTAAAAAGTTTATATATGTAGTACTTAAAACTAAATTTTCATTGCTAACCGAAAATCATTAATTTCCGGTTATATTTTTTATAAAACATAAAATGAAACATTTTATATGTTCACCCAAGGAGAATGTTTTATGGCCAATTTTTTATAGGGTGGTCTAATTTACCCCAAGTATAAATGGGGTTAAATAACCTCATTTTAGGTGACCCAATACAAGTAAAATAATTATATTATGAGTTAGATATATTTTTTAAAGTTTTTTTATACTCAAATCTTTGACTAATTATATAATCTTTCTATTACTTTTACTAATTACATATTTCCTTAATATTTATACCCTTTTGCCTTCTATGCGGTATTTGTTTTTCATCACCGTCATCGTTGCATAATCTCTCTTTCACCTTCTCAATAACACTTGTATTCCCCCAGTTATTTCCCCCTTAATTTTCTGCAACGCTTGGCATGTTCTATTACTTTAGAGAATATAACTGCATGCCAATTGGAACTTAACAATTTCCACGTGAAGTTGAAAAAATTACTCTACATTATTATATCGATTGTCTACCCCTTAACAAAGTAACCCCATCGATTTCCATATACATGTGAAACTGTGATATGTATTATCCTACACACGTTCGATCATTGTTTTAAGTGTAATTAAACATATTAGGTAAGGTATATAAAAATCACAAATCATTTATGCTTGTTAAATTGGTGATGGAAGGTGGGTAATTTTATGGCAGGGCGTAATCGGTAGCCTGTGTTCTCATCATTTTCTTCGACGGATGCAAAATTGGATGAAAAAATTAGATCTCATCATTTTTTTAACAGATGGAATGGAAACAATTTCACAAACAAAAAAACCCTAAATCTAAAAAGTGGGCAGAATTTAAAATTAGTAAAATATAATGGGAGGAATATATAATTACTCAAAATTGTGTATAAAAAAATCTAAAAACGTTTTAATTTTTAATACAGTTGTTGTAATTTCATTGGGTCACGTATGATGGAGTTGTTTAACCCCAATTTTAGTTTGGGTTAGTTAGACAAATCCATTTTTATAGATTAAATTTTTTGATTTTAATTAAAATAATTTAGTTATTATTTTTTAGAGATTTTGAAAAAAAAAGAAATTAATTTATGCTTATTTACAATCATAAAAGTTTCCTTTTTAAAAAATGATGACTTTACGAGAATTTATTCAAAATAACTTATAATTTTAATCAGATTTTTTTTACCTTTTTGGTTATTTTGAAAACTTGCAACAAAAGCATGAATAACTTTTAAAAGTTATTATTATAATTATTATTTTTATTTTTTAAAAGAAAAAGTGATCCTTTTTAAAAGCAAAAACAAAAAGACACATTACATGAAAGAAACAAGTATTAGGCAATTGTTATTTACACATCCCATTTTTACTAACATATCTTCCATTTGTATTTTTTTTTTTTTTTCATAAGGTTATTTCTGGAAGCGATTGGTAGAGTGAATTCGGTGCTTGGGAAGGGAAAGGTTCTAGAAGGTAATATCATTGACAATGTTGGAGATGTAGAGGTGGTCATTTGAAGAACCCAAGACAATAGAGGTGAGAGACTAATGCATAGAGAGGTAAATGAGGAAGTTAAAATGCAATTAGAAAAGCGAAGAGTGGCGGAAGGGGCCAACCTCTGTACCATTTGAGATAGTCGACGCCGTAGTTATGAAGAATCTAGGCGCTTAATTAATTATGGTTTTACTGTCACAAATTTTTTACTTCTCAACCAAACGAGTGGCTTCATTGGCTAACCGGGCAAGATTTGAATGATTACTTCACTTAAAAGATTTGTTATAAGTGTCGTTGGGGTGCCAATGCATCCACAACATTCCTATTCATATGACTTCTTTCATTTTCTCATAATTTCATTTCTTTTTTTTTTTTTGCTAGATAATCTGGAATGTAAAACCAAGTTAACCCTTTCATAATAAAAAGGGATACTCCTTGTAAATTTTGGATTAGGTAATCCAGAATATAAAACCTCCATTTCAAATTAACCTTTCCGTAATGAAAGAGAGTGTAGGACGAAATTTTTGGAGTGTAAGAAGAGACCCGTATTAACTTGTGTAATCTACTATCTGTTAAGATAACAATTATTGAACTTCTAACAATTAGCTTTTTAGGAAATAAAATTTTAGAAAATAAAATATATCTTACACGAAATTAAATTAGAAGTAATAAAATATTAGATTGCAAGAAATTTAATAAAGATAATGTATTGAACAATAAGATAAGGTATACTGAATATCTTACACGAGTCAATTATACTCACTAGTTTATGTAGTAATTTCAAATTGAATGTAGCCAGCGTATCACTTTATTGAAGTTTGAATTGGTAAAATACACATTCAAATTTTATTCAAGGAGAAAATATATATTTGATGAAAAAGCTGATGTTACTTTTGATTAACAATTATAGTTATATTTATATCTATTTTAATTCTAATTTTAGAGAAATCAAACTCAATCTTCAGTTCGATCATCATTTTACAAAATCACTTTGTAACTTTGTGAAGAAATCCCATTGAGCTACCACGTGTACCTGCCATCTCTAAGATGTTATAACCATTATAGCCACGCAAACGCAAAGTGGCATTGTCTTATTCAGTGGCCGTAACTACGTACAGTACACTACGCTCTGGAACGAACTTTGTAATAATTGCAAGATTCACTGTTCAGTACTCCTTGTTTGTTTTCATGATTTTTCTTTTCTTGCATATGGCATGAGATGCAGGCAACAAATCAATTGCAGCCAGAAAATTTCCCACTGATTATAACCATATCATTGTTTGATTGTTTCTTATTTGTATGTTGTTTTGATTAATTTTACTTTGCAACAAAACAATACACACCAATTGAATGTAAAATGCATTTATATAATTTTTTTTTGTTTGAACTATATATATAAATAATATATAATGCATACGTAGTCCAAATAAATCAATGAGTGGTCTGTTCGATATTTGTTGAACCCCTGATGCATAAAAATATTTATAAAGTTTTGATGATAACAAACAATGAATGTCACATTATCAGATTTATTGCACTGATGATAATTATTTGATTATTTGATATTTTGAAGTTACTGATAATTTAGATTTATGAATATCAACATAATTGAAAATATTATTTGAAGAATTCTGAAGATTGATATCATTCAAGATGATATGGAATTAAGAAGATTCGTTTCTATTTATTTTTTATTAGATTTTATGTAAGGAGATTAGAAGATTCATCTTGCAAAGATATTTGCTTTAAGATTGCATTGCATAATAAGATAAAATATTTTTTAAGATTGCATTCAAAAATAGAATAAAATATTTTTAAGATTGCATTATATAATATAATAGAATATCTTTAAGATTGTATTGGATAATATGATAGAATATCTTTAGCATTGCATTCAAAAATTGATTAAAATCATACATTTAAATTAGTATAAATAGAAACATATTTTGGTGTTCAGGGTATGCATTCCATTCCACATAATATTAGAGCTTTAGAGAGTTTATGTTTGCATCATTCAGAGAGTTGTTGTGAGATCATATAGAAGCGCTTGACAAGTCTGATTCTTCAACTCTCAATTAGGATTTAAACGTACCTATTTGTATAAGGAATAGAAGCGTAAAGGTAACAATTTTATTGTATTCTTCTTCTTGACTTTAGAAGAGGTTGCAGCTGGGAAACTAGGATACCAGTTCTGTCTCTATTCTTGATGAATTGAGACGTGCGACTTTTGGTTGGGAAACTAGGATACTAGTCTGGCTCTATTCTTGGTGAATTGAGACTAGAGTTTTTTGCTGGGAAACAAGGATACCGCTGAGATAATTGTTGTGTAAGGGTAGACTAGGAAACTAGGACACTAGGAACTCTTGTATACAAAATTATTATAGTGGAGTTGTCCATTGGATTATTTATCCAATTTGGACATCGTGATTTTTTTACCCAATTGGGGTTTCCACGTTAAAATTGATTGTGTCTTCTTTATCTCTCATCTCCATATTATTGCTTTGAGTTTGATTTTAAATTGTGAATTATTTTATAAAACTCAATTCACCCCCCTCTTGAGTTCATCTGGGACCAACAATTGGTACCAGAGCGGTGTTCTCTTTATTTTGCAAGTAACTCCTGAAGAGTAGATCTTAAGATGAACTCAATGGAGACAATAAGAGAAGGTTACTCTACCCAAAGGCCTCCACTATTCAAGGGAAAGTACTACAATTACTGGAAGAACATAATGGAGATTTTCATTCAAACAGAGAACTATCAAGTCTGGAAGGTGATTGAAAGAGGAGACTTTCAAATCACAAAGATGAATGAAAAGAGAGAAAGAGTGCCGAAACTTGAGGACGAATATACTGATGAAGATTGGAAGAAGTTGGAATACAATGCTCAAGCCAAGAGAATTCTTCACTGTGGACTAGGGACACAAGAATACAACCGCGTAATGGGTTGCAAGTATAATGACCCTTGGTTAAAAAAAAATTATTAAAATATTTGGCACGATTAGCGCCAGGATTGGCGCCGTTAGCGCCATGATTTGATTTGTGGCGCGATTAGCACCAGTTGTGGCACTGTTAGTGCCAGGACACCCCAGAAACCACATTTTCTTTGGATTTTGGCGCGATCAGCGCCAGAAGTGCTCCAGAAAGCACATTTTCTCTGGAATCTGGCTCGATCAGCGCCAGAGCACGTCCTGGGCCACTATAAAGGGCCATTTCGCGTTTTGGGGGAAGGAAAAACCATTTTCCTTCTTCTTCCTCTGCTTTCCGCCATTAATGAAGCAAAAAGCTTCATATCTTTATTATACTTCATCTAAACACTTCCTACTCAACTAGAAAGTTGATTAGAATCCCTCTATGAGCTAGATTCCAGCTTCAATCCTTAGAGAAAACCTTGAAACAGAGAAATCCCGTTCCCTAGGGAACTTTGTAAAAATGAGTTTTAGAGGAGAAAGAAGGCGGTTCAAGGACGCTAAAGCTCGGAGAAGCGATCCTCTAGCCTTCCTCGACTGTTTTGAGGTAAGAAACTTAAGTTTTACGGATTGATTTGTGAGATTGGTAATGGGATGAATAGTAACCCATTTGTGTTAGGGCTGGAATTAGGCTTGGATTCTTTAGAAAAGTATGCTCAGGGGGTTGTTCTGATGAATATTGAACTTTGAAACATGATTTTTGATGAAGTTTGGTTTTAACCCTGAGATATGTATGAGTAAGAAGAATGTTGAGCAAATGGAAGGTATTATGATAAATATGAGCCTAAGTGCTTCTACAAAAGATGTTCAGAAGGCTAAATAAACGGTGAAAACGTGTTTGAATAACCGTTTTAGTCAAGTTGGATAATCATCGATATATGATCTGGTTAGATCATTGAATTGACTTATGCAGAGTCTTTGGGAGACTCTAGTGCCTTGGTTAGGCCGAGATAGACCACTGAGGGTCTGTGAGTTGTCTATAAGGTGGTTAGTTCTGATGACCTTAAGATAGATGACTAAGGGTTTAGATGGGAAGGAATGATGTTTCCTTTCAGTTTAACGATTGAGAACCGTTGTTATTTGCTTATGCCTTGCAAGGTTGAGTTGGTTCATGATTTTTTGTGTGCCTTTGTATAGGGCGAGACACCGAGGGTGTCAGTGGCGGAGACCACAGTCCAGGGATTGGACAGCAGAACACTGCCTTGCCAGGTAAGCTCTTTGTTCTTGGGAGTGTTTCCCACTGTTTGTGTTCCACCATACTCCGAGGGAGTAATGGTTATTATATATCATGATGCATGTATATTGAAATTGTGTGTTACTATTTTATTGAAACATGTATTTGACGATAAGATGAACACTGTGATAGTGTTCTGTGATTGATGATAAACTAAACACTGTGACAGTGTTGTGTTATGTGATTGATAATAAGTTAAATACTGTGATAGTATTGTGTTATGTGATTTATGAGATTCTCTGGCCAGTAGAATAGAGTACTATGGATTTTCGTTGAAAATGTACCTGTCACAGATGATCTTCCCTCGGAATTGCCATAGGTATCCAATGAGGTCTTAAGGGAATGTACCTGTTCAAATGATGTTCCTTAGGCATTGGATTAAGTCCTAAGGGAATGTACTTGTTCAGATGATCTTCCTTAGGCATTGGATTAAGTCTTAAGGGAATGTACTTGTTCAGATGATCTTCCTTAGGCATTGGAATAAGTCCTAAGGGAATGTACTTGTTCAGATGATCATTGAATTGTATGGATTGAAGTAAGCTCCAAGAGCATGGACTGCAGATAGTTCAAAATGAAGGAGGAACTTGAATTCATCAGCAGAAGTATCTCAGAGAACTTCTCAAAAAATATGGACTGGAGTCTTCAAGGACACATTACACACCTATGGCTACAGGTGACAAAATTCATGAAGACAAGGATAATAAAAGTGTAGATTGTACTATGTATAGAGGTATGATAGGCTCTTTACTGTACTTGACTGCAAGTAGGCCTGATATAGTTTTTAGTGTAGGATTATGTGCTAGATTTCAGAGTAATCCAAAAGAATCCCACCTAAAAGCTGCAAAAAGGATCCTAAGATATTTAAAAGGGACAAGTGATTTGAGCTTATGGTATCCTAGAGGAGCTAACTTTGATTTGTTTGCTTTTAGTGATGATGACTTTGCAGGTGACTTAGTTGGTAGGAAAAGCACTTCTGGGATGGCGCAATTTCTCGGTTCATGTTTAGTATCATGGGGATCTAAAAAGCAGAATTCAGTGGCTTTATCCACAACTGAAGCAGAGTATGTAGCAGCGGCTTTGTGCTGCACACAACTATTGTGGATCAGGCAACAACTTTCTGACTTTGGTATTAGTATAGGTTGTATGCCTATTTTCTGTGATAATACTAGTGTCATTTTCATTTCTAAAGATCCTATGCTACATTCTAGGACCAAGCATATTCATCACAGACATCATTTTCTTAGAGATTGTGCATATACTAGTTTAATTGAACTTAAGTTCTGTGATACTGAACATCAGGTTACTGATATTTTCACTAAACCCCTAAGCCATGAGAGATTTGAAAAATTAAGACTAGCGTTAGGGTTGATAAATCATAACTAATATGTTCAAATTTCTTTTCCCTAATGATTGACTAGTTTAGAAAAGAATAGACATTCATGATATTTGTTGAACTATCTTGTTTCTCTCACTTCCATATTCACCTATCTTTGTTACATCATTCACTTCATATACCTTGTGTTACTAATTCTGAAGTGCATGCCTTGATATTGTAGTGAATTTGCTATGTTGTGAGGAATAATGTGCATGTGTGTTTTCTCTATGAGGCAGGCAATCTAGAACTTGTATGATTGAAGCTCAAGGCTCATTATTTGAAATGTTTCATAAGTTTACTAAAAATGATATAGGCCATCTTTGATCATTTAAGCCTTCTAAGCTAACCCTTTTAGTATTTTATATCTCTAGTCACCCTATTTGAGCCTTAACTCTGATTTTTATTGATAAATTACAATATGCAACCCTTTGTGTTTTGATTAAAAAATCCATTTTAGGTGTGGGTATGCATAGTTTCTAAAGCAAGTGTCATGAGGTGTTTGGTTGAAAAAGGAAAAGGGGGAATGACAGTGAAAAAAAATCATCTTAATTAAAAAAAAAGGAGAAAAGAAAAAGTAAGTGTCATGAGGTGTCTGGTTGAAAAAGAAAAAGAAAAAGGGGAAATGACAGTGAAAAGAAAAAGAAAAGAAAATTCATCTTGATTCAAAAAAAAAGAGAGAAAAGAAAAACAAAGTTAAAAAAAAAGAGAAAAGAACGAGAAAGTTGAAGCAATCATCTTGAGTTAAAAAAAAAAGAAGAAACAACATGTTGAAAGTATTAAGTGGAGAGGAAAGTAGGAAACTATGCATATCAGTACTATACTTATTTGTTTCCTATCTCACCTTATTCTTTGTTTGTTTCTTATCCACCTTATACATTACAAGCTTATAAAGACCTATTGATTTGGTGGCTTATGAAATATTTTCACACTAAGAGTGGAGAGCAGTCATGATGTACAAGCTTATGGAAAGCCTGGAGAATAAGAACATAGAGTGATCTTAAATATGAGCGAAAAGACAATTTATTGCAATGTTAAGGCATGTGCTTTAGAATGTTAATTTCTTTGCAGTCTTTCATCTTTATCACTTTCTTGTTCTTCATTGTTAGCTCTATTCATGTTGTTCTACCTATGTATTCCTATTCCTTCTAAGGTTCATAACCATTTTCTCTATCATGGTTGTTTGTTCTAATCTTTTCGATGATGCCAAAAGGGGGAAAGAGGTTTGGATGCCATGTTATGGTAGACTGTTGTGAGTTATTGATTCTAGTCATAGCTTAGCAAGGCTAGGGAATTGTTGAAAATCATTAGTAGATAAAGTTGAAAATTATTCATTCATAGTGCATTCATAGTATATTTGTTCATTCAATTAGTACATGGCATTAATTATTTGTCATCATCAAAAAGGGGGAAATTGTTGGATATTTGTTGAACCCCTAATGCATAAAAAGATTTGTAAAGTTTTGATGATAACAAACAATGAATATCACATTATCAGATTTATTGCACTGATGATAATTATTTGATTATTTGATATTTTGAAGTTACTGATATTTTGGATTTATGAATATCAACATAATTGAGAAGATTATTTGAAGAATTCTGAAGATTGATATCATTCAAGATGATATGGAATTAAGAAGATTTGTTTCTATTTATTTTTTATTAGATTTTATATAAAGAGATTAGAAGATTGAACTTGCCAAGATATTTGCTTTAAGATTGCATTGCATAATAAGATAAAATATTTTTTAAGATTGCATTCCAAAATAGGATAGAATATTTTTAAGATTGCATTGCATAATATAATAGAATATCTTTAAGATTGCATTGGATAATATGATAGAATATCTTTAGCTTTGCATTCAAAAATTGATTAAAATCATATCTTTAAATTAGTATAAATAGAAACATATTTTGGTGTTCAGGGTATGCATTCCATTCCATAGTGTGTAAGAGTACCAAGAGTATTTTCTTGGGTTTAATTGACCAAAGGCGGATCCTGATCTTTGTGTGCCAAGTATGTATCTTGGGATTTATGTTCCTAAGAACTTCTATTCCAGTAAGGAAAATGTGACAATGATTACTTATGTTGAGAGTTAACATAGTTGTACCTCATGTTTGTCAAGGTTGGTACCAGTGGAGTTGTCCATGTTGGGTTTTGCCAAGATTTACCTGATCTTGGGTTTGTGGTTCTAAGAGCTGGTCTTGGATCCAATGAGTTGTTGCAAATGTACCAGCGGCGCGTCCGCCTTGGTTTTTAGAGGTCAACCAAAGCTTTAAGATTTAGTGACCAAGAACAGATTCTTGGGTGGCCAGGACGGATCTTGGGCTTAGTAAGGTCAACCAAAGCGTGGTTGGAATTATAAACCTTCTTCCAAGGACAAACTTTTGGTCTTCATGCCAAGAGAAGGTATGTGATCTTGGGCATTTATGCCAAGAGAAACTATCGGATCTTGAACTTTTATACCAAGAGTGGCCCTCGGATCTTGGTTCTTCGTGCCAAAAGAGGTCCCCGGATCTTGGATTTTCATACCAAGAAAGGCCCTCGGATCTTGGGCTTTCATGCCAAGGGAGGTCCTCGGATCTTGGTTCTTCTTGCCAAGAGAGGTCCTTGGATCTTGGTTCTTCGTGCCACGAGAGGTCCTCAGATCTTGGTTTTTTATACCAAGAGAGGTCCTCGGATCTTGGACTTTCATGCCAAGAGAGGTCCTCAGATCTTGGGTTTTCATACCAAGAGAGGCCCTCAGATCTTGGGCTTAATAAGATCAACTAAGTATATGGAATTACGAACCTTCTTCCAAGGATGGGCCTTGGGTCTTCTCTGAAGGTCCACCTAGGGGAACCCTAGAGTGTTATGCACCTTTAGAGAGTACGAGGACGCGTCTGCCCTGGATTTTAGCAAGGCCTGTCAAGGAAAGGCCTCGACAAGTACCAGGACATGGTCCCATGTTTTTGTCAAAGCTGGACCTGGAAGAGTGATTAGGCGATGGTTCCTAAAATTAGTCAACATCTTGCAATATTGACATAAGTAAAAGTAATAGGAGAAGGGGTATATGTTTTATTAATGCAATATTTAATGTACATATTCCCTCTATTATTCATCGGATGGGCCTCGTTAAAACCTTTCAAGTGAAAAACCAAGTGGAAAAAAGACTTGAATAGGAAAAAGAGTACACCATCCAGCCTTGAGCTTCTTAGCTGAAGTAGAACTTCAAGTGGGTAGCATTCCAAGTTCTTGGAATGTCTTTGCCATTGAGTTCATGTAGTTTGTAGGCACCATTGTCCAGGTTGATAACAACTCTGGACGGGCCTTCCCAGTTTGGTTCAAGCTTGCCTGCACGGGGATCCTTTTAGGCTTCACATGGACGCGCCAGACTAGGTCGCCTAGCTAGAAATTTCGAGCTTGAACTTTGGAGTTATATCTTCTTATTCTGCAGAGCTTGACCGCTTCTTCTTTAATTCTGGCTATGTCTCGAAGCTCTTCACTAGTCTCCAGTTCAACTCTCATGTTGTTCTCGTTGCACTTTTCCTAAAAATGTATCCTTCTTGACGAAGGTTCCCCTAGCTCGATGATAAACAATGTCGTATTGCTTCAAAACAATTAAACTACGCTAATTCTGTAGCATAGGATTAACCTAGGTTGACTCAGAGACACGATCAATATGGTTTCAACTTCAATTCACTAATAAACAATAGGGGATTTTTGTCAAACAGTTTGCATGCAATAAGTAACAATTGCAGAAAACGTATAAACTAATGCGAATTGATAAGAGGTAATGTAAAACAGATTAAAGAGCATCAATCCAATTCACCAAACCAAGCAATGGTAATTATCATAGTTCTCAGATAATGATTGTATTATGAAAGTTCATTCAATTTCATTAGAAACAGTTCGATCGAATTAACTCCTAAATTAATTGAAATCACAAACCTAATTGAAATATCATCCAACTAATCTATGATTAAAATTTGAAATTAGGAAATGAATCCATTACCTAATCCACTTTCAATCCTAAACACATTCATAATCATGAAAATTGAATAGAGGATTGAAGAAGAAAGTGAACATTCACATAGAATTTGAAATACCCAACCAGAACTCAAATTCTCCTTCCTTGGGCTGGATCCTTGGATTGATTGTTTGTTTAGCCTCCCATATCATCATCAATGAAATCCCCACGAAATTGGTGCACAAAATGGAAGAATAGAAAATGAAAAATGAAGAACAATGAAGAACAGTTGAGAGAAAATAAGAGAAAAGAGTTTTAATTCTAAAAACTTAAAAAGAGAAATGTAAATTCTGTTTTTGCTAAAAATGTAATGTAATGTTCACTAACTAATTTCACTAGCATATAGTGACTAAGCCAGAAGGAAAGAATGGACCATGAATAGTCCCATCTATTATAATTAATTATGCTATTTACACAAATAAAAATTCAACTCGCAGCCCAAAATTCAAGTGTAGTGATTCTAACTTCAAAGCCTAAATGACCCTCCAAATGACAAAATTAGCCTCAGCTTATCTCTGATAAACTTGTATATCTTTTCCTTCTCTTTCCAAGGGCTAGTCATATACTCCATTTGGAGTTTTTTTAGAGCTCTATAGGTCCTGTACAAAGCAGATAGGTCAACTGAGCATAAAATCCGAAAATAAGTAACAATTAGCAATTAAGCCCACTTGCTTGCCTAAGACAAAAACTGAATTAGAATGAGAACATAAAAATCCAAGAAAAGTAAAATAAGCTAAGAAGAATAGAAAAATATTTAACTAAAAACGCTCAATCACTCAACGGGAATCATGACATCAGTACCATACGTAAGGCGAAAAAGAGTTTCTTTTGTAGTGCTTTGAGGTGTGCAATGGTAAGCCCATAGTATGCTGAGGAGCTCCTCCTTCCAAAAACCTTTGGACTTGTCAAGTCTGATGCGAAGGGCTCGTAAAATGACTCTGTTTGCTACTTCCACCTGACCATTAGTCTGTGGGTGTTCAACAGACGTGACCAGGTGCTTGATTCCTAGTTGTGTGAGGAAGTCCTCGTAGGTCTGTGCCTTAAACTGCATACCTTTGTCAGTAACGATAGCATAGGGTAAACCATATCTACATATGAGATGTTTCCAGGTGAAGGTTTCGACTTCACTGGCCGTTATCTCTCGTAGTGGCTTTGCCTCGATCCACTTAGTGAAGTAATCGATTGCCACCAGTAAGAACTTGGTCATCCCAGGAGCTCTAGGTAATGGTCCCAAGATGTCCATCCTCCACATGACGAAGGGCCATGGAGAGGAGATGGTATGAAGGTTATCAAGGGGAATCCGTGGGATGTCCGCAAACTCTTGACACTTTTTGCATTTTCGTGCGAATTTAAAGGCATCAGTCCTAAGTGTTGGTCAATAGTATCCTGCTTGTACTACCTTAGTGGCTAGGGAACGTCCCCTTGTATGGATTCTGCAGATCCCTTCATGAAGTTCCCTCAGGACATAGTTCGTCTATTGGTTGTCCAGGCACTTGAGTAGAGGTGTTGTCAGCCCTCTTTTGAATAACTCGTCATCGCTAATGACGTAGTAGTTGGCTTTCCTCTTTAGACGTCGGGCCTTATTTTCATATGCAGGGAGTGTTCCCTTTATGAGAAAGTCTTTGTAAGGGGTCATCCAATTAGGTTCCTCCAACTTGACAACCATTACCGCTTGGGTGTCAATGGTGGGTTTTTGGAGTGTTTCTTGGATAATTGTTTTGAGGTGCCCAATCTTTTTGGTACTGGCCAGTTTGGATAGCAAGTTAGTCCTGGTGTTACTCTCTCGTGGTATGTGATGCGTCTCAAAACACTTGAAACTGTCAATGAGCGTTTTGGCCATATGGTAATATTGGAGGAGTATGACTTCCTTTGTTTGGTACTTGTCAGATATCTGTCCCTGAACGAGCTGTGAGTCGGAATAGCATGTAAGACATTGAGCCCCGACTTCTTTTGCGAGTTTGAGTCTTGCTATGAGTGCCTTGTACTCGGCTTAGTTGTTTGAGACTTTGAAGTTAAGCTTGAGAGCTTGTTTCAGCGAGATGTTGTCGGGTCCTTCAAGTATGATGCCTGCTCCACTTCCTTGTATGTTGGATGCTTTGTCCACGTAAAGGTTCCACTGGTCTGGGGTGGACTTGTCTTTTCCTGCAAATTTTGCTAGGAAGTTTGTCATGAACTGTGTCTTCATGGGACCACGCGGTTCATATCGAATGTCAAATTCTGACAGTTCGACTGACCATGCCACCATTCCTCCTGCCAGTTCTGGTTTTTGTAGTATCTGTTTGATAGGATAATTAGTCTTAACTATCACTTGGTGACTTTGGAAGTAAGACCGAAGGCGCCTAGCAGAGGTAACTAATGCCAAGGCTATCTTTTCGATCATCTGATAGTGCTTCTTGGCGTCATGTAGCATGCGGCTAGTGAAGTAGATAGGGAGTTGGTGCTTTTCTTCTTCTTGGACAAGTGTTGAGCTGACAGCCTCATCTGCCATGGAAAGGTATAAGAGCAATGGTGCCCTCTGTCGAGGTCGACTCAAGACAGGTGGTGCAACAATTGTCTTTTTAAATGCCTCGAAAGCTTGCTCGCAAGTGTCATCCCAGAGGAATGGTTCTGTCTTATTGAGCAACTTGTGGAATGGTTTTGCTTTCTCAGTGACTTTCGAAAGGAATCTTGATAAGGCCGCTAGTCTTCCATTCAGTTTTTGAACTTCGTTGACATTGGTCGGGCTATGCATCTGTAATATGGCCGAGCATTTATCCGGGTTGGCCTCGATTCCTCGGTGTGTGATCATGAAACCAAGGAATTTGCCGCCACTATCTTGAATGTGCATTTTCAGGGTTGAGACACATGTCGTACTTTCGAACTTCTTCGAATACCTCTTCCAGACCTGCTACACGTTGAGCTACATTCTAGGACTTGACGACCATGTTATCCACATAGACCTAGACATTGCGTTCGATCTGTTTTCTGAAGACGTGGTCCATCAGTCGTTGGTATTAACTCCTGCATTTTTGAGACCAAAGGGCATGACTCTGTAACAATAGTTGGCATCTTCAATAATGAAGGTCATTTTTTCTTCGTCCGAGGCATGCATTATGATCTGATTGTAACCAGAATAATGGAGAGAGACAACCTGATGATCCAATGAATATGAATGAATACGGTTTACCAATCAGAGTTGAAATGCAGAAATCAAATTCAGAACTTTTCTCTCCAAAACTTGTTTGAAAATCTTGCCCAAGAAATCTTTCAATACACCGTGAAGATTAAAGAGTGGGACAAGAACTTTGCTAACTTAGAAAATCTTTTCTAACTTTGAGAAGGCTTGTATATGCTTAAAAAAATTGAAGTTTGTACGTTAAGTTTTCAGACAAGCCTTCAATCTATTTATAACAAATTTTTATAACATAATGTAATCGATTAAAGCGCCAAGTAATCGATTAAATTGTCAAATAATCGATTAAAATGTTCTTAGCACAACTTGGGAAAATGCAACGAGCAAGTTAATCGATTAATCGGAGTCGTAGTCGATTAAAGCAGACAGGTTTAGTTTTGAAACAAACTTGTGTAATCGATTAAAGCAAACGGGTTTAGTTTTGAAACAAGCTTGTGTAATCGATTACAGATTGTGGTAATCGATTAAGTTAGTCATGCATATTGAAAAATGAACTTATGTAATTGATTATGATATCATGGTAATAGATTAAGACAGGGAAACATGATTTTCATTTTGTGCTATGTAATCGATTACTAGTAGCCTGTAATCAATTAAAACGTTCTTCATCGCTTTTCCATATTTAAAACATAAGCCTATAATCGATTAAAGTAGTGAGATTTTGTTTTTCCAAAAACTTAACCATGAGAAATTAGTTTCTTTTGAAAACATGAATAGCTTTAATGCTTTAATGAAATAATTTATGCAAGTTTAATGATTATGTTCATGCAATGCAAGGATCATAAGATTAGTCTCTCATACACTTGATCAAATTAAAAATTCCTTGGCATGTGAAAAGCTCAAAACTTTATTCTAAGGCACAAGCTTCTTCTTTAGCTTCATCTTCTTGCTACTCCCCCTATATCCAACATGGGTTTCTCTATCCTTAACGCAAGGTCTAGACCCATGCAACCAAGAACAATTTCCACATTCTCTTTCCGTAATTTAAAGTTCATCCCGTTTAACATAAGAATCATGTTCACTTGAGCAGCATAATTAATAGTAATAGCAGAAATAGTAATACCAATTTGTAAGTGGTACTCTCAATGCAGTAATCAAATATTGACAATAAATCCTATCAAGTTATAGTCTTCCTTTGGGCCAACTACAACTTACATGAAAATCTTTATTATTGTCACATATTTATTACCACATGTATATATATTATTTGGCTTAAAGGAAGATGACCCAATCAACTTCCAACAAGTCTTAGACAATTATAATGCTCATAAGTGGATTGGTGTCATGAAGGATGAGATGAAATCCATGAAAGACAATGACGTTTGGGATCTTGTCGAGTTACCTGAAGGTATGAAACCTATTGGTTGTAAATAGATATTTAAGACCAAAAGGGATTCAAAAGGTAATATTGAAAGATATAAGACTTGTCTCGTCGCTAAGGATTTGACTCAAAAGGAAGGCATAGACTATAAAGAGACTTTCTCTCTGGTTTCTTCGAAAGACTCTTTTAGGACAATTATGGCACTTGTGGCTCATTTAGACTTAGAGCTACATCATATGGATGTTAAGACAACATTTCTCAATGACAACATTAATGATACAATTTATATGACCCAACCAGAAAACTTGTTTACGGTTTGTAAGTTAAAGAAATCTATCTACGGTCTCAGACAAGCTTCTCGTCAATGGTATCACAAGTTTCATCAAGTTATAATCTTTTATGGTTTCGAGGTGAACATGGTGGAAGATTGTGTATATCATAAATTTAGTGGGAGTAAATTTATCTTCCTGATTTTATATGTCGATGATATATTACTTTCCAGGAGCGATATAGGCTTATTGCACGAAACCAAAAAATTTTCTCACTAATAATTTTGAGATGAAAGATCTTGATGACGCCTCTTTTGTATTAGGAATATAGATACTCCAAGATCATTCTCGAGGTATTCTTGGGTTGTCACAAAAAGAGATACATTGAAAATATTTTGGAAAGATTTGGCATGAAAGATTGTGCATCAGGGGATACACTAGGAGATAAGTTTAATCTCGAACAATGCCCAAAGAATAAGCTTAAGACAATGGAAATGGAAAAAAAATTCTCTATGCATCAATTGTAGGAAATCTAATGTATGCTTAAGTTTGCACTCGTCCTGACATAACATTCATAGTGGGAGTATAGGGTAAATACTTAAGTAACCCAAGGATGGATCATTGGAAAACATCTAAAAGGGTTATGCATTATTTAAAGAGAACAAAGGATTACATACTCATATATCGGAGGTAGGATGAATTAGAGATAATATGGTATACTGACTCTAATTTTGCTGGATGCCAAGATAATAAAAGATCCACGTCAGGTTATGTCTACATGTTGGCTAGAGGAGCTATTTCTTGGAAAAGTGTTAAGCAGACACTAGTAGCTTCATTTACTATGGCCGCTGAATTTGTAGCTTGTTTTGAGGCGTCCAACCATGGGGTATGACTGGGAAATTTTGTCACAGGACTGCGTGTAGTAAGTGGTGTTGAAAGGCCACTAAAGATTTATTGTGACCATAAGTTAGCAGTGTTGTACTCCAACAATAATAGAAGCTCTTCAAAATCAAAGTACATTGATATAAAGTTTCTGTTGTTAAAGAAAGAGTTTAGAGTGGTCAGATTTTCATAGAACACATAGGGGCAAACTTCATGCTTGCAAATCCGTTTACTAAAGGCTTAGTGCCTAAGGTATTTAACGAGCATACTGCTCATATGGGTGTTATTTTGTTTGATGACACTATGGTTTAGTGGGAGTTCTTTATGTTGGTGTTCTATGTAATAATATTTATATGTTTATTTTTCTATAGAATAAAGATTTTGATGTTATTTTCCCTCTAAATGTGTAATTTTTGTGCTTGTGTTTCTGCTTTGTGTATGCATAAAATTAAGGATTGATCTCATAAGGACTAAAGAAGGACCAGTTGGAAATAGACATGGTAGAGATCACATTGCAAGTAATTTCCATGCCACTCATCCATACTTGATCTATGTCGTTGAATATATTGGTATGATGACCATGGAAGGTTTAATTACACATAACAGTGACAAAAGCCACCATGATCTCATATTAATATAGGAGATGGACCAAATTGTGTATGAGGAGGAATCTAAGGACAAATAGCATACAGTTGCGCACTAAAGATATATGATATAATTATCTCAAGTCGATATGTAGCCCAAGTGGGAGATTGTTAGGAACTTAAATTTCATGACGTTATTATGTGCTACATATTGTATTAATAATTATATTACGCTATTTAATATATATTGGGTAAATTAAAGTGATCAATTAAATATGTCCAAATAGATTCCTTAGTAAATATAAGATAAATGGGTGGATACCAGTGTTGGACCAATTAGGTTTAATAAAAGCTTACTAACTCAACAATAAAGAAAAACGCTAAATATAGGATTATGGTTCCCAATATGTCAAATCAAATTTATTTTCTTTCTTTTTCATTTAGAGAGAATACCCTCTAAAGAGTGATTTGACTAAGGAAGACTAAAGCTCATAAGGAAAGGTCAAAAGTTAGAAGATTAAAGATAAATTACTTAAGTGATGGAAACTGATACACATTATTTGTTTAAGATTTCTTGATGATTCTATATGATGCTTCTGGGGTTTTATTGAATGATGATTTTTACCATAAGAATTAAAGATTTATTTTTCCAACAAATTGATAACTAAATTGTAGAAAATGAAATTTGAAATTATATAATATGTTATTTAATCATAATTTCAATTCTTCTTTTTCTCATATATTATTAAAAAAAAAAACTATTTATGGTAGGATCACTACATTTTAGTTATATAAAGACTAGAACATCGATTGATTTAGTTTATTGTGTCCCACAGTTTATATATATTGATAAGGTTAAATTAGTTCGATTCATAGAATTTTGAACTATTTAATAACTTTTAATTAGATCTTTTGAACTATTTTTTTTTTAGTTGGATCCTTGATCTTATATTTGTCTATCAAATGCATTCTTTTGTTTAATTGTCTTTAGGGAAAATTTATCAAATAATGTGATAAACATAATTTGATTTTAAATCGTCGAATGATGCGGATTTATCGACACCATGTGCTTGACAATTCTTTTTTCTTTATATTTTTTTTTAAGATAATAAAACAAATATGTTTGTAGTGAATCATATTTTTATAGGGAAATGTTGAGAAATGCTTGAAGATTAGTATAACCGGAGAATAAAAGTACTTGTAATGTATTCTTTTCAAATGAGTTCTTTTATAAACTTTTTAAAATTTTTAATAAAACATCTGTCAAATTTTTTAAGAATATATCTTTATAATTTTCTTACGAACGACTGATAAATAATTTCAACTTTAAAGAGAAAAAGAAGAAAAAGAAGAATCATAATTTGCCATAATATATGCATAGGAAATTAATTGAATTCCTAAGTAGGTGATGGGTCTTTCAAGTCGTACTCAATCCATGTGGATGATGGGACCACAAGGGGGATAGATTAATTTTTCTTTGAGCTAAACAGCATGCTTTCTTACTACTATATGAAAAATGACAACAAGTATCTCTATTGATCAATGGTCCTAACAATGACCTAATATACATTTTTTCCTTTTAGAAAGGGTCCTGAAAATAGCAACAACGACAATTATTGTTGCGGGTGATTTTACTTGTAAACAGGGACCTAGATTTCTCTATCAACTATGGGTGTGTTATTCTCAATGCCCCAAAGACCCCACAGTTTGTCATCCACTAAATGATGACTAAGTCTATCCAAAACCGTGGCAGTGATATAGACCCACCCAAGCTCAATAATTCAATCAGGATATATCCTCGTAAGTCTTATTTACTCGATACGATTTCCCTGCATTTAGAATAGATAGAATAAGGAAAAAAAAAATCAGAGGACATTTGGAACGGTTGTTCAGTTAAATTTAGGTATAACTGTAATTTAAATTGTGTATTTTTTTTTAACTTTTTCATTTAATTTTAATTCATTTTTAAGTTAAATAAATCCATTTTTTATTTTTTATTTAAATATTTTAAAGTCTTGTTTTTTATTTAAGTATATTTGAGACTTTGAGATGAATTAAGAATATATGAAAGATTTTTTAAAAGTTTAGAAGTTTAAAATTTGGTAAAAGATTGTTAAAATTTGAAAGATTTAATAGGATGTGAATGGGGAAAATTGAATATTTTTGGGTGAAACTTGATATTTTAAATGACGTGTTCAAGTAGAAGAATGTATCTGGGCCACTTTTGAAAATAAAAAAGAATGTTTTTGTGGATTAGTATTTTAATTATGTCGATAACTAATCTTATTGAAATTACATAAATCATCACCTTTAATAAAATCTATTCCCTCAATCATATTTTTTATATCTATAAAATTTAAATTTAAAATTTTACTTAAAAAACTCAAACACAATTTTGACGCATAAGACATGTTTGGTAGAGTAAAACATCGTTTAAAATAATTTAAACAATTTAATTTTGTAAAATCGAGTTGAAATTAAGAATTTGAGTTTCATGTATAAGAAAAGTGATCGAGAACTTAATTGTAATAGTTAGAAAAATTGATGAATTCAATTCTCTTTAATTTTTTTTTATTAAAATACCAAAGTCATACATTAATTATAATAAAAGAACTAAAATGCAAAATCACTAATGAAAATAAAACTCCTTAATTATGATTTTTTTAATGTTATTCTTAAAACTCAAATTAGAAAGAAAAAAATATTTTTTGTTAGAGCAACTTTAATGATAATTATTTACTGTTTCCATTCCAAAATAAGTGTTGCATTAGAGAAAGGAAAATTGTCTTAAAATAAGGATCATGTTAGTTTTTTTTTAATGTAATAGTATTTTTTTCACTTATACTCCTAATAAGTGTTACTTTAGATTTTTAATGTAATATTGATATGAAGGTTAATTTTATAAAATTATCACTATCTTCATTTGTTTATTAGTTTTTCTTGATTTGTGTAAAATAACTAACCAAAATCCTTATTTTGAGACAAAGGGAGCATTTAATTACTTAGTAGAGTTCTCTTTGTTTTTTCCATTCACAAAATTCTAACTCAAAATCTTACTTAAGAGGATCGAATTCAATATCCTTCAGACTAATCAATTTGTTGTGGAGTATTTCACATTATAATGACATGTAATAGAGAAAAATAAATTTTATAGGATTTGTCCACAAGCAACATTAATTACTTATCCAACTTCAAAGTAGAGAAGCAAAATTGGCATGAGAGAGACAAGTAAGCAAAATATGTAGGAATATTTAGGATATGTACTTAAATTATAAAAACCTCGACTAATTAATTTGAATGATATTTTTCTGATGGACACACAAAAATAAGTGTTTGTTATTACAAAATCTAGCTCCATTCACTAGTCATCGGTTGTACCATTCTAGTATATCATAAGTTTGATTTATTTCTACTTTTTTTTGGCACATAAATTTCTTTCTCTACTTGTATTATAGGTAAAAATAGCTTAGACTGAATAAGACTTTACTAAATTAAATAAGTTAGTCTGGTATATGTTATAACAGGTCAAACATCTATTATAGGTTTTTTTAAGTCTTGAAAGTCTAACTAGACTTGATAGCCTACTTGAAGACCTATTTCATATTAGAGATTTTATATAAGTCTAACTTCTCTTTACATGGGACAATAGGTTCATAAATCATTGTAAGAAATTATGTGGGAACCAAACTATACTCTATAAAAATCAAAATTATTGTACTCATCAAAGCACAAGATAAAGGTGAAAATAGGTGAATTAAGTTTTATAAAAGTTAAGTTTAAGACATTAATATGATGCAATTTTATTATCTTTAAGACAACTTAGTTAAAAGCCTATTTTGTAATAAGCCCTCTAAATAAAATATAAATTTATCACTCAATAATCTTAATATGGTTGACACTATGTGTAGGTCAACATTCAAAATATTTTCAAAAGGTAAATAAATCTACAATTTTGATACATTATAACAATTTTTTTTAAAAAATAATTTATATTTACTTAAATAGGTTGACCTCTTAGGCCTAGAAGGCTTTTAAATGGCGTAAAGTTTGTTCTTTTTAATCAAATAAACTTTTACAAAAACCTAGATTTGGTTTATTTTTGAAAAGGCCTGACTTGGCCGGAGCCTGATGTAGGCTAGGTGATAGGCTCCTGTTGGACAACTAGGTCTATTCCTACCCCTAGTTTGCAAGAGTACTATCGGAGTTCTAACATTTTTTTGTATACTCACGATATTGTTGCGAAGTATCTACCGACTTTGTTATGTCTAATCTCTGTCGAAAAATATGATTGACCACCTTTAGTTGAGTATCTATTGGGTTAAATGTGTACACCCAAGACTCAATCTATCAGATAACTAGTTTCAATTCTAATAAAGTATCATTAGAGTTTCATTATCATATTCTACTATAATATAAGAGTTTAATGCTCATGCATTGATAGTGTAAAATGGTTTTACATTGTCATCCAATCACAAATCACCGTTTGAATTACTTTAAGATAATTATTTTAAAAGTCAACAAAGTTATCATATGTGATAGGTTGTGATTGGATGACTATGTAAAACTTTTTACATTGCTAGTGTATAACTCTTTTTCTCATAAAATAATTGATTCGATAAGGTCCTTGATTAAAATTATGATTTTGTTATCAAAATAGAGATTATGGTGATGAGAAATAAGTCCTTGATAATTTTAATCTAAATTGTTCTTGGTAGTATGATTATTGTGAATAAGACATTAATAATTCAAATTGATCATTATATATGTAATGATCTTTATTGAATAAAGGTTAATAGATTTCATTTATTAAATACATATATGGAAACACATATTTTCTTCTTGTAATTCATGACGTGGAAAATACTTAAGTATGATGTGGCAGTGATAATGTGGTACTTCATTTGTCATGTCATCACTTAACAGATTGAAGCTAACGATAGGTATGAAAACAAAACAAAAAATATGTTAGATACTAAAAGCAAAAATAAAAAAAAAAGATAGTAATATGAAAAAGAGCTATTATATAGGTATGAAAAACATATTCAAGTCATTTTGCAAAAGGTATGCGTCATGGATGACTTGATTGTTGATTTAACAATTTTAAATGACCTAAACTTGATGATGTGGCACACTATAATCCACGTCATCAATTAATGGAGATTCCCTAACGATAGGTAGCTATTTCAAAAATATAAATTTATTAGATACCAAAAAAAAGTTAAGTACCAAAATAAATAAAAAATCCATATTTAATAGGTACTGGAAAGCCAAAAAATATTCAAGTGTAATTAAATATAACTTATTATTTAATTAATCTAATTCTAGAGTTTATTATCTTTTTGGTTCCTAAACTTTTCATAATTATGTTTTTAGTCTTAATCTAAATCTTGACAGGTCAAAATGTCTTAACTTTTTTCTCTATTACCATTTTTTAGTCTTTGTCGTCAAATAACAACGTTAGATGAGGTAACAACAATGTTGACAACCTAATGACTTGTCATGTTATCAAAAAGTTTGATGGGACAATTATGTGTAAGTTATTTTGGTAAACACTATTTTTAATCTCTTGTCTATTTAGACCATTTGATAAATTCAAACAAGTTGAGGAGCGATTAGGTACACAATTTATATAAAAAAAATACACATGGTTTCCTCATCATTCTCCTTAATAACCTGACAAATCATTGGACTGCCAATATTACTATTATCTAAACCCTAAACCCCAATATTACTATTATATCATTAATTAATGTTGCTACTTGACAGCACAAAGTAAAGTTGAAATGGAGAAAAAAGATTAAGACTTTGATTGGTCAAAATTTAGATTGAAAATTAAAAGTAAAAATCCAAAAAAGTTTAGAGACGAAAGATAATGAATTTTTAGTTCTAGAGATATTCTTAAAATAAAATTTAAATTTATGACATTTTTTTAAATTAACTAAATTGACTATTTTTATTGATCTTAATAAATTAGATATTCATTTCTTATATATACATATCCAAAGTAGAATAACATAACATCACCTTAGAGTATCTAGAATGCTTGATTGCTTAAATGAGTTATTTATTTTAAATTTGTGAGTTCTACAATACCACATAGATTTAAAAGTTTTACACAAGAATTTACTCCAATGCTAAAGTTACTAGAGTGAGTGCTTAACTTGAGCCACATTAAATTTTGGAATTGAAAAATGATTCTTTAATTGATTTGAATAATTAAGCAACGTTGTTTGTAATGACTTGCATCGTTGTTACGATATCACTACTCTAAACGTATAATTTTCAAATTTTAAATGAAAACTATATTAATTTGATTATGAAAATGAGAGTAAATTTTCTGTGATAATACACTCATAAAAAATGCACAAATACATAAATAAATACACACACACACTCACATATATATAAATTTAAATCATTACATATCATTCACATGTCAGATCATAATACAGTTTTTACATATATTTAAGTCTGGAAATTACATGCCCAATCAAGAGAATCAGAGAACCAACTAAGAAAGAGTTGATAACAAAACACAACTCTCTTCCAAAAATAAATTTCAATGTTATCACATTGACTTGGCGTCTCCAACAAAAGCATTTCCCTCCAACATCACCTACTGATGCTCATTTGCTCCCATGAACGAAGGTTCGTGATCATCATAGGTACTAATCACACAGTACAAAATTGTAAGGGTAAGTTTATGATACAAGACCAACAAGTACCAGATGACAATGATTAGCAAGAAAATAATAATAATAACCACAATCATTCTCAGTAATCAATCAGTTCAACATACACTCAACAAACTAGTCATCAACTTTTTCGCAATTCAAATCAATTATTCTCAGAATGATGCATGTACCTGACTCAACTCTCAAATGCAATGTGGTACCATTTGTTAGGAAATAACCTAAGCGTGCCCACATGACACTCTCACTTAGGAAGATGATGCAGTAACTGGTCGAGGTCACCAAGTCGTGCACAGGAAACTCCCCCCTATGGTGATCAGTCTGAGTCAGAAGGGAGTTCCAAACCAGTAATATGCCCCCAAGTACCCGCATTTTTCCTCATGAAAAATCACAGGTACTTACTGCCACCATTTATACTATTTTCAAACAATTATGAAGTATGAAACATGGACACCATGAATGCATTGACCGTGGATAGTTAAAAATTCTAAGCAAACTCTTTCCCTCTCCAAGGATGCTTAAAAACCAATCATCTTCCCTCTCCAGGGATATCCAACAGGTCACTACTCCCCCATGTACATACACAACATACATCCATCACAAAAACATCGTCAACATCAACATCATTTTTCATCAATGTCATCATCAACATCATCTCATCTCAATGTCATCATCAACATTAACATCATCTCATATCAATGTCAGTATCAACATAATCTCATTTCAATATCATCAACGTCACAAGCAATCACATTCCATACACACACACACACACACACACACACACACCTATGACACATGTGTTGGATTCACATTCCCTAGGTTTTCAGACAAGACAAATCTCATACATTCACAATCCATAATACCATGAGACTGATATTTTAGGAAAACTCTAAATTAAAAAGAAGAACTATAGTATACAAAGCAAACTCTTATTGCCATTTAAAATTTAATAAAACTAAATAGAAGAACCAATATAAAATTTTGGGCAGAGTCTCCTCTGTAATTAAGACTTTTCCCAAAAAATATAATCATTACAACAACAACATCATTCACAATATCATTCATCAATAACAAATATATTGCATCTCATTAGTTTAAAACACAATTTTTCTTGAAAACCAGCACACAATAGGGACAAACATCCATCCCCATAATTGGGTTCTCTAACTCCAACTATGGTATCAAAAGTTGTAAACAAATACTAAACTCCTCTCACTTATCTATATCCCTCTGTTAGCTTCTTATAGCGTCATTTTGAGATCTCTCAAGTTCACGTCCTTTGGTCCAAACACAAAGCTCTATATACCAAATCGAAGATGATTCAGTATAAATTTCGAAGACAAGGTTAATATTAACACTCGGGGTCAAATACCCATTCAAATTTAAAAGGGGCTAAAATGATGTTTTTGGAGTCTACATCAAAGAGATGTTATTTTGAAATTCTGATCACTCCAATGTAATTGGGTTCAACGAAGGTCATGAAAAAGACATCAATATTATAAAAAGACAACTTTTACAACGTCTCATTTTCAAAGGGTTTTCAAAGGAAGTATAAAAACATCCAATAACAGTACCCAAATTACAAAAGATACTAAGGGAGGTTCAAACTAGCTAGGAGAAGGCATAAAAATCACGGTTACCTCGAAGAAACTGCGAAGGGAGGATTGTAGGCTTTGTTCTCTACTGAATCCTCGAGTTGAGTGTTGAAGATTCCATTCCAATTAAAGTGTTCCTCTTCGTGTGGTGGTCCGACGACACGCGATGGCGGGTCGTGGCAGTCATCGGTGGTCATAGGTTGTGGAGGAGGAGGATTGGAGGCTTAGGTGAGTGTTTTAAAGAAGGAGGGTGAAATTCATGGCTTCTCGCTACTGTACGTTTTTGTAGCTGACGATACTCACCCGAGCGAAATTCTGCTAGCCTGGGCAAGTTGACCCAATTTTAACAAACTTCACTAATTCTATGAAAAGCTGATATCTCCCTCTACATATGTTATTTCACTAATCCCAACAATAAACGTTTGCATACATGGGTTATGAGCCTACCTTCAAATTTGGAAGGCAATTCAACTGTTAACCAATTAGGGATCATGATTTTACCGAAACAGGTATTTTGGGTCAAACTCGGTATCACACAGTTCCAATGCAGATCAATCAAACTCCACATAACCTAACATCCACACCAAGCAGTTGAACAAAAATAATTTACACAACACTTCAACTAATCCAAATTAATCAAGTAATTAAATAATACAAGAAATACATCAAACATATATTTTCAGTTATCGAAATTTGAGGACATTATATTGTTTATATAAGCAATTCACTTAAGTAATGTATTGTCAAATCATTTGCTCCAATGATAAAAATTTATTAAACAACATTGCTTAATTTTAAGAATTTGAGATGTTCTTAAAACCTATCCTGAACTATTTCTAGGAACATGTTTTATTCAACAACCGTGTCTCGGTTGGATCACTATCACAAGTGGTCCATCATGCACAATTATTGTGAATCCTTTAGATTAATCTAAGGTACATACTCTTATCATACACACTCCACACCAAAGTTTCCCCTATTTTACTCTCTCCCTTTCCATTGTCTCTAGCAACTCTATCACCACTTATCATTGCCATAAATGTCGTCGTTACCCACCAATCCTCCTTCATTTCCTTCTCCTCCTTCTTCCCCAAATCCCGCATTGTGATCACCGCCTCTAGCATTGTGGGTTTTTGTTTTTGTTTCCCTTACCATTCCTATAAAAGGCAAATGAGTTGCAATCTTTAGGAGGCAAGTTGACCCAGATCCAATTGAAGAGAAGCTTAAAGTGGCCAACTGCGCGACGCCTTGGAGTTCCACCACTTTGCCACTTCCCTGCCCACGTCGGTAAAAAGCTCTAGCTCTTCGAGTTTGACAAGTGGATCTGGGAAGTCAATGTTGGCTTTGACGACAAGATTCGTTACATTGTCGGAAATGTGAAGGGTCCACTATTGTCACTATCTCTTAGTCGGAGGTCACTATGTTAGTTCCTATAGTCTTGGTAACCAACCAAGACTGAGTCATAAAGTGGTCCACCATCATAAACTAGATTCCCACTATTTCAGCAATATTTAAAATTTAGATATTTTGATAAGAGCCCACGTTTTGTACACATAACAATTAACTCTCTGATGATTTTAGTTAGTTCTATATATAGTGTATGTTTGGGGACCCTAACTCACTCTTAAAAAATAGCAATACACCATTTGTGCTAGAGAGCACGAGTTTGGAAGACTCATAAACAATTTCGTGGTAGTTTGCAGTGCATCAAGAGCGTAGCAATGGCTGCATGTGTATTTTGATCCCCTTCATTTTCCGCATTCATCTAATTCCTAACGTTTGTAGTGATTGACATGATTAGATCATTTAGATTTTATACCAATGACTTGCAGTTTACTGGATATTGCATGAGCCACTCAGCCATTTAAGGTTATTTGATATTTATTTGTTTTCCCGTATGTTTTATGCTTATGTGTTTCTGTTTACTTTTGCAATTTGTTCAGTTTTAATTTGTTTTATACATGAATATATCTTGGAAAAGTTTATTTTATATATATATATATATTAAATCAAATGCATAATATTATTGTTTCAATTATGCAATTGTATATGAAAATTTTATTCATCATTATCTTGATCTTGGAGTACATAATATGATTTATTCTCATATGATTAAGTTTTATGTCTAAGTGATCTTTATAACTTTGATTAATTATGAATTAGTCACAACATCTATAATTTGATTAAAATTATATATTAAATTGTTTAAAGATCATATAAGGAATTAG
>PYAF01002227.1:63775-89729 GCA_007407185.1 Glycine tomentella | reverse complement strand
AGATCACAAAAGGTAGATGATATTAATTATAATTAGTCATATATAATATAGTAAATATTATCCCATAGGAATTTTTATTATAATTTTGTATGATTAATTAAGATAAAATATTAAATTATATTTTTTATTTGTCCATAGGGATCAAGAAATCTAACTTAATTGTTTTATCATAATGTTTATGTGAATTTAATTGAATTAAAATTTTAGTCTGCAAGTAAATTTTATATCACTAAATTTATATTTTTTAGCATGACTTATATTGGTAAATTATGATACATTATTTTTGTCTGAAATTTTAATGATAAGCATATATGTTGAATATTTTGCAACTATACAACCTTTTAATACAATTGGTGTCCTGGAAATGAAAGGATATAATTTTTCTATCTAGAAGGAAAGGATTCTACTGATATTAGGGTATATGGACATTGATTATGCTATCAGAAAAGTTAAGCTACTAGAAATTACAAAGAATAGTAAACCAGAAGAGGTGGATCTGTATGAGAAATGGGAAGATCCAACCGACTCTGTGTGATATTCATTAAAACAAAGATATTGACTAGTATTAGGGACTCAGTTGAATAGTATGATAATGTGAGAGTGCTCTTGAAGTCCATTGATGAACAATTTGAGACTTCAGGGAAGACATTGGCCAGTACCCTGATAATGAAGTTTTCTTCCACTAAGCTCATTGCTTTAGAAAGGGTGTGCATGGGCACATTGTGCAGATGAGGGACATTGCGGCTCAACTTAAAACTCTAGAGGTGGACATGTTTGATTCTTTTCTTGTGCATTTTATTCTGAATACTCTCCCAGCACTATATGGTCCCTCTAAAATCTCCTACAACACACATAAAGACAAATGGTCTATTAATAACTCATGACCATGTGTGTTCAGGAGGAGGGGAGGTTACAGTGGGAGCAAGGAGAGAATTCTCTAATGACGACTAAAAAGATGGATAACAAGAAAGGGAGGTGGTAAAATACCACCCCAAGCTGGAATTAAGGAAGAATTCAGGTGTTTCTTCTATAAGAAGAAGAGGAGCATGAAGAAAAATTGTCCTAAGTTAAACCTATGGTTTGAAAAGAAAGGTATGCCTACTTCATTTGTTTGTTATGCATCTAATATGATTAATATTAATCATAACACATGGTGGATTGATTCTGGTTATACAATCTATGTTTCATTGGATATGCTAAAAGGTTTAAGGGATACAAATTTTACTATCCATCTCACAGTACTAGGATTGTGGAGTCAAGAAATGCTAAATTTCTTGAGAATGACTTGATTAGTGGGAGTGATCAATCCAGAGACTTTATTTTTGAGAAAGATCATTAAGTTGTTGAGTCGTCCACTTCAAGTATGAGAATGGTTGTTGTTAACAATGCCCCTCCAGCTTAACCAGGTCTCATACAACCAGTCATTAAAGATCCATAACCTGCTGATAATCTAGTAGATCAAGTTGATTATGAGGAACAAGAAGAAATTGTTCATCAATCAGTTGAACAACAACTTCCTTAAGATGATAATGAAACAACATTGAGAAGATCTACCAGAATAAGAAAATCAGTGATATCGAATGACTTTGTTGTGTATCTTCAGGAATCTGACTATAATATTAGAGTCGAAAATGATCTTGAAACGTTTTCACAAGCCATGAGTTCTAAGGAACCAAACTTGTGGTTTGATGCTATGAAAGATGAGATGAATTCTATGGCATCAAATGGAGTCTTGGATCTTGTTCAGTTGCCTGATGGTGCAAAGGCCATTGGTTGTAAATGAGTCTACAAAACTAAGAAAGACTTATCAAGAAACATTGAGAGATATAAAGCAAGGGTCGTAGCCAAATGATTTAATCAAAAGGAAGGAATCGACTACAAGGAGACATTCTTTCCAGTGTCTAAGAAAGATTGTCTTCGCATCATTCTAGCACTGGTTGCACATTTTGACTTAGAGTTGCAACAAATGGATGTGAAAATGACTCTTCTCAATGGAGACCTAGAGAGGTTTATATGAAACAACCTGAAGGATTCTCCTCTAGTGAGGGTGAACAATTGGTGTGCAAGCTTAAAAAATCTATATATGGATTGAAACAAGTCTCTCGTTAGTGATACTTAAAATTGCATGATGTTATATCTTCATTTGGTTTCGTAGAAAATGTTATAGATCACTATATATACCAGAAGGTCAGTGGAAGCAAAATTTGTTTCCTTATTTTATATGTGGATGACATTTTACTTGCAACCAATGATAAGGGTTTGCTATATGAGGTGAAACAATTTCTCTCTGAAAACTTTGATATGAAAGATATAGGTCATGCTTGTTAAGTTATTGGTATCAAAATACATAGAGACAAAATAAGAGGTGTTCTTGGTTTATCTCAAGAGAACTATATCAACAAAGTTTTGGAAAAATTTAGAATAAGTGATTGTTCACCAAGTGTAGCTCCCATTATGAAGGGTGACATGTTTGATTTAAACTAGTGCCCGAATAATTATCCTGAGAGGGAATAAATGAAGAACATTCCTTATGCTTCAACTGTTGGAAGCCTTATTTATGCTCTTATGCACAAGACCTGATATTGCTTTTGTGGTTGGAGTGTTAGGGAGATATTAAAGTAAGTCAGGTTTAGACAACTGGAAAGATGCAAATAAAGTAATGAGGTACCTTCAAGGGACTAAAGACTACATGCTTATATACAGTCGATCTAATAATTTGGAAGTGACTAGATACTCTGATTCAGACTACGCTGGCTGCATTGATTCACGAAAGTCAACCTCAGGATATGCTTTTATACTAGCCAATGAAGTTGTGTCTTAGAGAAGTGCCAAGCAGACTTTGACTGCTACTTCCACTATGGAAGTTGGGTTCGTTCCTGTTTTGAGGCTACTTCACATGGTGTATGGATGAGGAGTTTCATTTCTAGCTTATGAGTTATGGATTCCATTTCTAAGCCACTAAAGATATACTGTGACAATTCAGTTGATGTTTTTATGTCTAAGAACAACAAAAGTGGGAGTCGAAGCAAACACATCAACATGAAGTATCTAGCCATAAGATAGCGTGTTAAAGATAAATCAGATGTCATTGAACACATTAGCACTCAATTGATGATTGCAGATCCTTTAACTAAAGGCATCCGACCATTGAAATTTAAGTATCATGTAGAAAGAATGAGACTTGGTTCCTATATGTAGTTTTCGTTGTAAGAAACAATATTATATTTAATGAAATCCTATTTGTGATATTTTCTCATTCAATTTATGCGCATATTAATTTATTTTTAGAAACATCAAAAAAGTTTCGACCTAGAATAAACATTGGTTTATTCATTAAGTTATACGGGCTTGAGAAATACAATGCAGTGTAATACATGGAAAATAATACTCGCACATATTAGAGGACTTGTCGTAATGATTCATGTATTTTATTTCTCGTTAGAGTATATGACATGATATATGGACCAAGTGGGAAAATGTTTGTTCCTATAGTCTTGGTAACCAACCAAGACTGGGTCATAAAGTGGTCCACTATTGTAAACTACATTTCCACCATTTCAGCAATACTCAAATTTAGATATTTTGATAAGAGCTCACGTTTTGTGCATATAACAACTAAATCTCTGATGATTTGAGTTAGTTCTATATATAGTGTATCTTTGGAGTCCCTGAGCTTACTCTTAAAAATAGTAATGCACCATCTGTGATAGATAACAAGAGTTTGGAAGACTCGTAAACACTTCCGTGACAATTTGCAGTGCATCATGAGCATAGTAATGACTGGAAATATATTTTGATCCTCTTCATTTTTCACATTGATTTTGATCCTCTTCATTTTTCACATTGATCAAATTGCTAACGTTTGTAGTGATTGACATGATTAGATTATTTAGATTTTATTCTTATACAGTATAGAAGGAGGAAGGAAGTGTTCGCCATCTTTGTGCTCCCCGGCAGACCTGCAATTTGCCGATGAGTTTTCAACGACAAACAATGCATTGGAACACTTTCCATAGCCGTTTTAGTTTATCTTAGTTTTTTTTTTCATTCTCTTTGATTTTACTTGGTAATTAATTTTTGTCTAGTGATTGGTAGTTAGCATAAAAACAAAAACATGTTTAAAGCGAAGGGAGTGGTGTTGTTCACATTGATCTTCCTTATTTTTAAGGGGATGGTTCTGCATCCTATTGCCACCAAATTCTACATTTCAATTACTTATTAAAATAATTTGCAAATTAAAACACGCTTCTGTCATTTGCTTATATTCATTAATAGCATAAAATTGTGTTTGTGTTGTTGTGATTAATGGTTACAGATCTAATTAAGCCATCATCAACAGCGATCAGAGATAATGAGAGCATGAATGAAGGAGCTCGGAGAATGAAGTGGTTGGTCAGAAACGAAGGAGAGGGAGTGAAAAAAGAAAAAGTCTGATACGGGAGGTGCACCATATCACTGAGAGATTGAGATGAATCTTGTGGTGTATAATAATTGTGCATGGTGGACCACTTGTCCACCCTAGACACCAGGATCGTGTTAGTAACCTTTCTCTTATAATAGACAAATCCACACACAAACATGATCAAAGTGGAACACCCAAATGATTGAAGACTCAGGTTCTGAGAACAAAGTTGCGTGTGTGGATTGGCAATTATTTAAAAGCCCAAATGATAGCAGATATGGAGGGGCACAGTCCAATATGTTGTGTCATCTATGAAAAAATTATAAATGATATTTTAAACAAGTCTCATGTAATCATCTCTGTAGGTATATGTGGAGAAGAACATTTTGTCTTTCATGAATGGAAGTATTCTATTCTATTATAGAGTTTTTGTGGTGACAAATATTTTGTTTGGGCATTAAATTCGTATACAAATTTCGGTTTGTTTGGTTGTATACAAATCCGTATAGATCTGAGTATACAAGCAGAAGGACAATGTGGCACCATCAGAGTTACTGTTTTTTTCCCTAAAAACAAGATATTCTTGTAGTCAAAACATGAGACTAACTCTATAAATCATCCAAATAAATTTTGTCTCGTAATAATTTTTCTTCATTATGTACGACCAATAAATTTAATTATCTACCCACTATATTTCACCTAGCTTGTTGGTACCATCAGAGTTACTGTAGCATCGATTTGGGGCACAAGACAAGGACAGAAAATATTCCGTGGATAACTGGGCCACTTGGCCCACCAGTACTTGTAGAGAGGAGACAAATCCTTGTTTTGCGAAATGCCACTCTACAACGGAAAACCACTGCGCCAAAAATTTAAAACCAAAAAGGACTGAAAGCCACTTCACGAGTCGACACCCGTTTGCCACAAAAGCTATTGTTAGAGGCCCATGGTGGCTCAAAGGGTAAAATTTACTTAAATGTTTGGTTTAAAAACAAAATAGAAAGAAACAACTAGAGAGAAAGAAAATGATGAGGAATTAAATAGATTTTTAAGTTGTTTAGTATAAAAATAAAGTGAGAGAAAAGTAAAATTTTATTTTTACTTGTTTAGTTAGATAAAAAGAAGAAAGGAATGGATTTTATTATATAGATAACCATGCATCTAAAAGAAATATACGTGTATAACATAATAACAATTAATGTGCGTAAGTAAAATGTGTTTTTGTCTTTCATCTAAGATTTTCTAAATTCAGTTTAGTTTTCTGAAAGAAAAAAAATCCTATTTTGTGCTTCTAGGAAATTTTTTTTTTTTATCCTCAAAAGCATTATAATTATAATTTAATTGTTTTTATAAACTTCTAAAAAATATACTTTGAGGATCAAAATTAGAGAAACTGAAAATAAGACAATTATTTTTGGAACTAAAACTGAGTTTGAAATTTTAAATTTAGAGAAACTGAAAACAAATTTTATCCTATAAATATTAATCTATACGTATTTTACCAATTTACTTCATATTTCTTTTTAGAATGCTAGTTCAAATAATTTAAAAATCATTTTAAACTATTAAGATATGATATTATTTAACCAGGTTAGAAGCCACGGACGCAAATAGGCCACGAGATTTGGGGGCAGCCCTTCTTGAAAATGTTTCTCAAGACTCAAGTGGGAATACTAAAAGTAGTAGGCTGTTCTTCTTTTTTTGAAAATGTTTGATGGATACCTCATATACATAGAGACAAAGAAAAAAGAGAGAAAAATATAAGTATAATAAGGTTTATGATCAATGTGATAATAAGACAAAGACATGACGGGTTCTGATATTTCAGGGATCCTAAGAAAAATAATAGCTAAGGATCCTAGTATATATAATTTGATTATTTATATGAAGTATTTATTAATTTTATCTAACATTTCTCCAAAAAAAAATCTAGTTAATTACCTTTAAGATAATCGAACATAAATCAACTTATATATAAATATTAAAAAATATAAACATATTTTGTATAATAAAATAGATACTTAATTTCATTAAAAATAATATATTTGATTATATTCAACAAATGATGTGATTTTAAGAAATCTCAACAACATACATTATTACAGTTTTTATTTAATTTACATTACCCAAAAAATTGCATATACATAAATATTTACATATAGGGTCATCTTAAAGGAAAAATATATACCATTATGTATATTTAATTTTATTTCTTAAAAATCCTCTTCCTTTTCTTTTTCCCTCTATTTATCTTTTTTATTTTTTTTGCATCATATATTTTTGTTCTTTATTAGCATACTAACTTTTTTTTTAAAATTTGAGTTATTGTATGTTTTTTTTATATTGTTAAAAACAAAAAAAAATTATTAGTAAAAAAATTACTTTAAGTTATTATAATAGGTTTCATTACATGTTAATCTCTCGCACTTAATTAAAAATTCATTTAACATAAATTTATAAATATAACATATTAGAGAAAAAGCTAAATTTTGTATACTTTTTATCGTACATGTCATATTTTAATTTGAAATTTCAACTTATTTATGAAAAAATATAAGGAAACTCGAACAGTGTCTTTGCCAGGGGAATTTGGTCGAACAACTTGAGGGCTTGGCTGTGCAACAACACCATTGGTTTCAGGGACTACCTGGTGTTGGAAATCGACAATTACACACAAATCGAAAAACAAAACAAAGAATAGGGAAGAGAGATATGACACAGTAATTTACCTTGATTCACCCAATGTAGGTTACATCCAGCTTGTCTGTTCTATAATCACCTGACCGCCACTCGTTACAAGTCACACGGTTTACAAGGGAATATAAATAGGATTAAAAGAAACCCTAACAGCAGCTATTCATGGACCATAGCCCAAACTACTAATAAAAGTAAAATATTACAAATAATCAGAGGCCCACAACAGTACCTAGCCTATACGGACCAGGGGGCGCTGTCCCCCGGACCCCCGCCGGGGCGGCTTCCCCGGACAGTTGGCTTTCTGCTGACCCCACCAACAAGAAGGGTTGTCATCTGATTGCGAAAGATGAGTCATATCCAACACCTGGGCCACATCCCCAGTGTCTTTCTCTCAATCTAGAGGATTTGGAGCTTTAGACTTGTTAGGAACTACAGTCTCCAGAGTAACACCCAAGACCAATTTGCAATTAGTAACTAGGTTGCCAATTGCTTTGCAATTGGAACAAAAATGCGATAACCGCTCGTACGTAATGTCAACAAAAAAAAAAAAGCAAAACCTGATTAAAATTTGATCTCTCAACTCCATGGCCAGGTCTAAATCAACCAGGACCCGAGCATAATGACCAAAGTTTCGCCTTTTGGTGGTGGGTTCATCCAGAAGGAACACACACACATATATATATATATATATATATATATATATATAAAACTCAACACAATTTATAGATTACTGAATCTGTTAAATATATTGATTAAAATTTCATCTTTGACCGTGTGGAAGAAAAAGTATTTGTTGGAAATGATAAAATCTATGTCGGTTATATTATATCTAAGCTTAGAAGGACTGAAGGAGATTAATCTTGGACAGCTGCGGCATACTTTAATTCATCCAAAAAAAATCCGCTAATCATGAATATTTAATCTCAAGTTAATTTAAAAATTTATTAACAATGGTTGCGGACCTGTTTTGAGTGAATAACAACAAATAATTTATCTTACATTTACATTAGTAGTGATATTTGATCTGTAATCATTTCAAAAACTTCATTAACACTTATAATTAATTTTTCTCTATATTTATTATATATACCTTACATTTGTTTCTCTCTTTATCATTAAATCTCATCATTTTCTCCTTTACATATACATCAATTAATTGTACATTTGCTTCATTAAAATCATAGCTTTGAAATCTATCCAAATCTTATGCAATCCAAGTATTTTCTTTATTCAATATACTAAATGTTACAATAAATGATCATCTATTACATTTAATTAGGCCACAAATCTCGTGGGCAATTGGATGATTCAGAAGCATACACGTCAAATTTGACTCAGGCTCAATTAATATATGGCGGAGTCAAGGAGGTTCGTAAGATACTAATAGCGATGAGACATGATATTGATGCAAGAAGGGACGAAAGATACTTGTAGCAATGACTGATATGAGACATTGATTCAAAGTGCTAGGTTTCAGTACAAGATGTTAGGCTTCTATAGCTATACTAGGAATTCAGTACTGCTATATGATCACTTTGATGTACGTGTTCAATTGATTATTCACAAGTTTTAATTATACATGATTGTGAATTTAATGGCTGAGTGGGGTTGTTTCCTCTACTGTGTGGTTAGATAGAATCTTTGTCCTCCTTGTATTTGTAACAAAAGATGTTTGAAAAAATGACACCAGCAAAACGGAGAGTACGGTTTGTCGACAAATGATGTGATCGTCTAGTTTGTTTTTCTATTGGTTTAAATAATTAATTTTTTGCAAATATTTTTTTGTCTTTCCCGTTTTTTTTTTTTTTTATCAATGTAAGATTCAAACCTTTTTTGTTTTGTTTTTATTATTAGTTTTCATTTCGAAAACAGTAATATAGTTATTGAGTCTAATGTCATGTTAGCTTTGATAAAGCGAATATCAGATAATTATAATGATGTCAAGTTATTAGGGTTGTCACACAATTAATATTAGTTGTCACACACAAATACTAAAAACAAAATATGATAATATTTGCATACATAGAAAAAGATATTTAAGTCCTTGATTAATATTAAAAAAAAAGGACTTAAACATTAAAACATTCATCATTCTCGTCACAATACTTTCAATATTGTGACATCCTAAACTTCTATAAATTCTTACCATAAAATCTGACCCATTCTCACACCTAACAGTTTTGGTGGGAAATGTTGAACAAAGATACACTAATTTACTTTCATTTGAATCACTATGAACATGGATGGAAGCAGGAAAAAATGTTAGGGGATGTAAATGTAAAAACTTATCATGTAATAAGCAAAAATAATAAATACTAATATTTACTATTTGTTTTATAAAGACTAATTTTTATTATTAATCAATAATTAGGTTAAATTGTAATTCTGATTATTTTCTAATTTTTTTTATTCACAATTTCGGTCTCTTTATTTTTTTTCCACAATTTTAGTTTTTACATTTTAGAAATCCATAATATTGGTTCAATCTTTAAATTTTCATATATTTTATTTTAGTTTAATTGAATCCTAAATTTAACATATTTAAATATCATCAAGAACTAAATATAATACTTTTTTAAAACATAGATGATAGATGCGTCTCACATTGCAACAGACATGTGGGGGAAATATTAGGACCGAGGAATGGGGGCAATTATATTGAGGGGCGGTTATGCCTGTTGGAACATACGTAGTTCTGCCCCTGACTGTGAACACTTTTCCATCAAGTTTTTCATTCTCACCATAGACTCGACTCATGGTGTCATCCTTAAATGCCCAATTAGTGAGATTGAAACACCACCCATAGGACACGACTCACAATGCCATGATATTGAGCAACACGCGATAGAAGTCAGTACACATCAAACTTGGATGGTGATAAGAAAGACGCAAATGATGTACAACTCATTACATTAAGTGGTAAGAAGTGGGCCACGACATCCGCGCATAAAGAAGAATTAGTGTTTTTGACGTCCGACTTGGATTTGAGTCACTTGTTTGTTAAAAAATATCACATGATTTTACTTTCTCCTTCACGAATAACTCCTCATAGTTGTTTGAACAATACTATGTGATATTGTTAGTAAGGTGAAGATGAAATTAGTGTTGGTCCTTTTGAGTGTTGGAATTTTGTGTTTCAACTAACGTGGACTAATATTTAAGATAATTATAATAATTATTTATCATTTTAGTTTATATGGTCAAATTAAGTGAGTTTGTTAAATTATTAAATAAGGTGATATGAATTTAAATTAACATATGTTGATATTAGTTCATTAAGGAATAATGAGAATTTTATTAAATTAATACACTATAAAAAAATTATGATTCCCCGTATATCGAGTCAAATCATACATAATTTTTTTTCTCTTCATTTGAAGAGTTAGGAAGGTTATATTGTGGAATATAGAAGCTCTGGTTAAGGAAGAACCATAAGACCATCAACTACATTATTCATAGGATGTTTGTGATTCAACGATCATCAAAGAACGCTTTGATTAAGAACCAACTATAAATTTATATATTTTACTTTAATCTTTAATAATTAGACATATTTCAGATTCTAAGGCTTTTGGTGATCTATTATGGATATAGACCTATGAATTTTAGCTTCCACTTGAGGAATAAAGAATAAGGTTTAATGATTAAAGATTTTCAACAAGTGGTGTCAGAGCAAATTCTCATTGATTGATCGGTAAGATTCATTTTTTTTTTTTCCTTTCGACATGAGAGTACATATATATACATGGTTCAAATGTTCTATCAATGGCTTGAATCTTCATTGATTGAATGTTAAGATTCTTTTTTTTTCTTTCGACATTCGAAATGAGGGTACATATATATACATGGTTCAAATAATGGCTTGTGGCTTCAGAGGATTCATGTACGCTTTTCATTGATTTACATAAAGAGCTAATATTGGAATTAGCGTTCACGAATTATAATGGAAAATTAAGATTATGATTTTGCCTCTTCGAAAATTACAAACTAATGAACCTAGATTGTAGGAAAAAAAAAAAAAAAAGGTGTTAAAAGGAATGGATTAGCGTATTATGTCATTATAAAGAATCGGTGATTTTGTTTTTTTGATTTATGAATCACCAAATAAAGGAAATTGAATAGTGATTAGGATTTTTTTTACGGTTCCAACATTGCGGAATTGGTAATGGTAAGTATATATTGTTGTATATATACATATATGTGATATTGTTTTTTTGTGTAATAAAGATATATATAATACTATTATGGTGATTCTTATTTTATTTTATTATAAATCTTTTGGAATATTGGGAATTTAGTTTGGATGCAGTGGTGTTGTATTCTATTTTACTGCATCTTAATAAAGTTACTTAAGATAAATATTTGTCATTCATTTGCCCCCCTATGATTCTAATATTGAGAATTGATGTGATTGGATTGTGATATATTACATTAATTTGTGATAAGGTTATTTAGATTGCGTTAATTATTGGCGGGTGAAATTAAAAATAGTTTGAGAAATATTTCTTATACTCAAGGATAATTGTGTGGTCATGTGATTTTAAACATAAGTCTATAATTTATGTTTATGACAATCACATCAAATTTCATGAACAAGATCTTTATAATTCATGAGTTTCATATAAACATACATTTGTTCATGATTGCGGAAGATCTTTTATGGTAAAATGTTTTCTCATAATCTTGATCCTTTCAGTTCTTATATATTCTTTGATAGGGATAGGATACAACTCTCGTGGACAGACAATGAGTGTATTCAGTTTCTAAAATTAGAAACTGAATCACTACCTATCAATAATTATCCTTTTATACGTTTAAGATTTCTGCTTTATCAACAGTTATTCTCTTAATAACTTCCCTTTGTAACCAATTACCCTTATGCTCTTTATTCATTAAATCAAATAACATTTATTTAAATGAGCCACAATGATAAATCTTACATTCTTCCACTTGGCTCATGTCACAAATTTCATTTCATGATTTAATGAAAACCATTATAATGCGCATACATAGTGCTAAAGTTTTCATACATTGGCCTCATCATAAATCATGATCAGAAATAAAACCAATAAGAATCATGGCGATTCTATGCTATCAAATCGACATAGTTCCTTCCATGTACCACTTTATTAGCTCTTCATAATGTCCCATAATAATACTATGTTTTCAAAAGGGACAAATTCTATTTTTCAAAATAATTATTCATACATGCAAGTATACATAAATTTGAAAATAGGATAATTTTCAAAAACTTAAACACATTGAATTCAGAGTGTCAATAGTCAAAATTACAATAATGATCAACATTTATTAGCTGACATAATGTCCGTACTACATACATGACCAATAAATGTCTTGGGCGGTAATCCCTTCATCAAGGGATCATCTAACATAAAATTAGTGCTAACATGCTCTATAGACACTCTATGTTTCTGAACCTCTTCTTTAACGACAAAGTATTTCAATTCCATATGCTTAGCACCTTTTGAATACTTGTCATTTTTAGAAAAGAAGACTGTTGTAAAATTATTACAATAAATTTTCAGTGGCCTATCAATATTGTCGACCAATTCAAGCGCTAAAATAAAGTTTCGCAGCCATTTAGCTTGAACCATGGCTTCAAAGCATTCCACAAATTCAGCTTCCAGAGTGGATGTAGTAATTACAAACTGCTTCGCACTTTTCAAAGGTTACTAGACCTCTTATAAGTAAGCATGTGACCTTTAGTGCCTTGCAAATATCTCAGAACTTTCTTTGCAGCTTTCCAATGGTCTATACCAGGATTACTCTAGTATCTTCCCAACATTCCAACTGCGAAGCTAATATCTGGTCTCATACAAGTTTGAGCATACATTAGGCTCCCAACAAGTGATGCATATGGAATTGTTTCCGTTTCCTTTCGTTCCAATTCATTCTTAGGACATTGCATGAGACTAAACTTGTCTCCTTTCTGAATTGGTACTGGAACGATGGGCAGTTTTGCATTCTGAATCTCTCTAAAACTTTATTAATATATGCTTTTTGAGACAAACCCAACAATCCTTGTGATTTATCACAGAATATTTCTATCCCAATCATATAGGATGTCTCACCTATATCTTTCATTTCAAAGTTATTAGAGAGAAATTTCTTAGTCTCATTTAAAAGACTAAGATCATTAGTTGCAAACAAGATATCATCAACATACAAAATTAGTAATATAAACTTATTCCCACTGGCCTTCAGATATATACACCGATCAACAATGTTTTCTTTAAATCTAAAGGAAACAACAATATCATTGAACTTAAGGTACCATTGTCTTGAAGCTTGTTTAAGTCTGAATATTAATTTCTTAAGTTTGCACACCATGTGCTCTTTTCCCTTTTCTATGAACCCCATTGGTTGGGTCCATGTGCACATCTTCCTCTAAATTCCCATTTAGAAATGCGATTTTCACATCCATCTGGTGTAACTCTAGATCATAATGAGCCACCAATGCCATAATGATTCTTAGAAAATCCTTTCTTGAAACTGGTGAAAAGGTTTCTTTATAGTCAACGTCATCTTTTTGAGTGAATCCCTTTACAACTATCTAGCCTTGTACCGTTCTAAGTTACCATGAGAGTCATGTTTGGTCTTAAAGACCCATTTACATCCAACTCTTTTACATCCTTCTGGTAACTCAACAAGGTCCCAAACCTCATTCTATTCCATAGATTTCAACTCATCTTTCATGGCATCTAACCACTTGTCATCATCTTCACTATTCACGGCTTGTGAAAACGTCACTGGATCATCTTTTATACCCAAGTCAAATTCAGACTCTTGTAGATATACCACATAATCATTAGAAATAGCAAGATCTCATTTCCCTTTGAGATCTTCTTAATGCTATTTGTTGTGGTTCTTCTACAATGGGTTCATTTGATTCATTGACAATAGTTTCATCATGAGCAATAGGATCATTCATTTGTTGTTCTTCATTATTATTAATTGGTTCAATAACATGAGGAACAACAACTTTACTAGAGCTACAAGTCAAAGGAACTTGTACTCTCACTTCTTGAATTGCCACTTTACGTGGTGTTTCACTCCCACTAACTTCACCATCTTCAATGAACCTAGCATTTCCAATTTCTATAATCCTTGTGGTATGATTAGGATAATAAAATCTATATCTTTTTAACTTTTTGGGATAACCAATGAAATAACCACTGATTATTCTTGCATCCAATTTCTTTTCTTGTGGGTTGTAATATCTAATTTCTGCCTGGCAACCCCAAACATCAGGTGACTTAAGCTAGGTTTCCTTCCTGTCTATAGTTCAAAAGGAGTCTTTGGAACTGCTTTACTAAAAACCCTATTTAATACATACATGGAAGTCTTTAGAGCGTAAGTCCATAATGAAATGGGTAAAGAAGAATTACTTAACATATTTCTAACCATTTCCAACAAGGTTCTATTACGCCTTTCTGATACACCATTTTGTTGTGATGTACCTGGCATTGTGTATTGAGCAAAAATACCATACTTTTCTAGGAATTTAGCAAATGAGCCCGGATGTTGTCCACTTTCATTATACCTTCCATAATACTCACCACCCTTACCAGACCTAACAATTTTCACCTTTCTATCTAATTGTCTTTCAACTTAATTAATGTAAATCTCTAAAGCATTTATAGCTTGAGATTTATCATGTAGCAAATAGACATAACCATAACGTGAATAATCATCAATGAAGGTGATAAAATATTTCTCTTTATTGAAAGAGTTAACATCAAAAGGACCACAAATATTAGTATGTATAATTTCAAGGAGCTGAGTGATTCTTGTGACTCTTTTCTTTGTGTGTTTTGTTTGTTTGCCTTTGATACAATTCACACAAACATTTAGATCAGTAAAATCTAAATCTGGAAGGATTTCATTCTTTACCAATCTTTCAATTCTTTCTTTGGAAATGTGTCCCAAATGTTTATGCCACAAGTAAGCGGAACATTCATTAATTAAGGTACATTTAGTACTAACATTATGATGCAGAGTCATAAGCGTTTCAGCATAAAGATTATCAACACATAATTTACATAATCCATCACATAAAGTACCATCGCCAATCAAATGATTGTGCTTGTACAAACTGAAACTACCACTACCAAATTTAAAAGAGTATCCAGCTTTATCAAGTTTGGAAATAGAAACTAAATTCCTAGATATACTAGGTACATAAAGAGTTTCATATAAGTCCAAATGATGTCCACTATCAAGGATCAAACGGTAAGTCCCAACAACTTCTACTGGAACTTTCACTCTATTACCCATAAGGACAAACTTTTCATTTGGCCTTGTGGTTTGAGTCGTAAGGAATCCCTTTCTTTTCATCTCCTTGATGTTTGACATAATTGATAGAATGAATTCCCTGGTTCTTAATCTTGGTTTCCTCTTCAACTAACATATTATGCAATTGATGCACATTCCATTTGTCTTTCATGGTATTATAGTTCATTTGGAAAAGACCATACTCAGACGGTAATGAGTTCAATATGAATTACTCCAGGAAATTTTCATCCACATCCATTCCCAATGACTTCAGTTTGCTGCAATATTTGTCATTTTAACAACATGCTCATGCATAGTACATGAACCATCAAATTTCATGGTGGTCAATGTACTCATTAGTGTCCCAGTAAGAGACTTGTCAGCAGTTTGGGAGCACTCTTCTACAATTTTGATCATTTCTTTAGCACTTTCAGTTTGTGGAAGAGTTGACTTAATGTTGCTTGCAATGCTCATTTGCATGTACATCAAACTCAACCTATTGGATCTTTCTCAGTTCTTAAAATGAACCCTTTCATCATCCTCTGTGCTTGAATTAGTAATAGCACTAGGTTTCTCTTCTCTAAGAGCCAAATCTAAATCTGTTACCCCAAGGTAAAATTCAATTTGCTCTTTCCATTCACAGAAGTTTAGTCCATTGAATACTGCAATAGTTGAGAAAAACGAATGTGTAGCAACAGGTATTGCAATGTATAAAATTTGAAAAATTAATGTTTTGAATCATACATATCACATACTAACATAATTCATATATTCATACATCATAAAATGCATACTAATGTTCACCTTTGGATCTATTAATACACAACATTCAACTACAATGATGTTAATAAAATTTTTCGTAATTTGACAATAATACATATACTAACTAGAATTACTTAATATCTTTGGATGTGTAAATAGAACTAGCCATGTATCTATTATGCCAACATTCATGTTTATTTATTAAGACGAAAAATAACCAACCTTTGGGTTGATCCTTAATTGTCCAATAATAATAAACTTCAACTCATCCATAAAATAATAATTGTAATACATTCATAGCATCATAATTATGGATGATTGAAATGAACATACAATTTGGAATTAAATCACTCATACAAATTTGACCACTTTGGTGACTAACAAATTTACCATACTTTAATTTCAAGATATAAACACTTCATAAAATACAAAATATGTTAAAATTATAATATTTTAACAACATTCAAACACATTCTAACATCATAATTAATTTTTAATGTCATCAAAATATACAGTCATTCGATCACAACACAACAACGAATATAACTTTATCAAATACAATCTTAAATATGCATTGGTACAATTTTGAATAAGGGGGAGCAATAAAGTGATCAACCATTGTTGTTTACTTTTCATCACCAACATTAATATGTCTTTGTCTTATAGTGATAGAAAATAATTTGCATTTAATATATATATATATATATATATATGTTGAACCAAAAACACCATCAGGACTTTATCATGCTATCCATTGGAACATAAGGCATACCAAGCGAGAAACAACAACTCTATTGGATAGTGTAAGACTTCATCATGTTATTCGATTAATATTATTCGATCGGTAATACTCGCAACAAGTAAAAAATTTTGCATCAACAAAAAATTAGTAATGGAAAATCACAGATTCTTAAACCATGCTCTGATACCACATATAAACATAAGTCTATAATTTCTATTTAAGACAATCACATCAAATTTCATGAACAGGATCTTTAAAATTCATGAGTTTCACATAAACATACCTTTGTCCATGATTGTGGAAGATCTTTTATGGTAGAATGTTTTCTCAGAGTCTTGACCCTTTCAGTTCTTGTATCTTCTTTGATAAGGATAGGATACAACTCTCATGGGCAGACAATGAATGTATTCAGTTTACTAAATCCCTATTTATTAGAAACTGAACCACTACATTTAAGATAATTGCATCCATCAATAGTTATCAACAATTATCCTTTTACACGTTTAATATAATTGCTTTATCAACAGTTATCCTTTTAATAATTGCCCTTTGTAACCAATTACCCTTATGCCCTTTATTCCTTAAATCAAATAACATTAATTTAAATGAGTCACAATGATAAATCTTACAGTGATCGCTATAAAGCAATATGTATATACAATTTTGGGTTTTATACTTATGTGTGAAACTTGTGTAAATTTAAGATCTCTCATTTATTCACCTACTTGTATCTCCTAAGGCTGGAACAGAAGTCCCAGACACTACAACTTCCATTAAGCCATCTTCCACTCAATGAATTAAGCTTTCTATCAATGGATGGCAGGGAACTTCCAAGAGATGGAATAAGACTGTCTTTCTCACTGGATGGCCTAAAGGAACCTAGCTCGGGATATACTATCAAGTACTGGAAACAAGGGAATAGCACTTTCAATCAAATATGCGGAAATATTCAATATTCATTACTGCTCAATCAAGGGCGACAACTTCGCCTATTACTGGAATAGCGGGGTGGCTTCTTAAAGCCTTCGTGTCCCCACAAACGATAGGAAGAGTGTATTCTCCTTGCTTCCTTCTCTTATTGTCTTTTATGGCGGGGCTGGTTCTTCGTGGAACTTCTCTCTTAGCTTTGAAGACTGAGAAAGCTAGAGGAATAGGAATGATTTAGGAATTGCGCTAGACCTTCACTTCCGCCCTCGCTTTTTGAAATAGGGGATAGGATAATCCGCAGACACAAGCGGATACACATTAACTACCCCACGAAAACATCATTTATGACCACCCCGTCGAGATTTAGAAAAAAAAAAGGGCAACCATAGCTATAACTTGCTTGCCACTTGCAAAGAAAGAGCTTTTGAGAGTCAAGTCAGGCAGTAAAGCACAGACATGGCATGCGGAGAATCCATTTTTACAGCGGATTCTTTAAGACCTTATTCTGTAACAGCTCCTTCATGCTTTTCCTCCTCGCTCCCTATCGGCTATTATATTGTCTGGTATTTTTTGTTGGATTAATTGAAACAACAAGTTACCAAAGTAATCTCTGTTGCATAGGTTAATTTGATTGAATTTACATAGATGTTGCGTTAAATTATTCATGCGAATTGTGTTTAATCTAAAGGAAGATGCAATTTGGTGGGATAATTACATGCATGAGATGATAAATGTGTGGTGGTTATTAATATTGATTTTCATGCGAATAATGAAGTGTCTAAAGACAATAATTATTTGACAGGAGTTATCACCAAATTGATTTTCCATGTGAGCAATGGAGTGTCTAATGACAATTATTGTTTGACAGGACTTATCTCCAATGTTTAATCATTGTGTTGAGAGTACCACTTGAAATTAGTCTTTTCAATCCAAAGATTGGAGATTAATGGTGCACTAGATATCTTATTTGGGTCTTTAAATTTACCTTAAAGATTAAATGTACATTAAAAGTTTATTGTTTTCTCTTTAATAGTTGCTACTATCACTCTTATTTTCACTGCCTATATTTTTGGAATCCCAAACCTACAATTTTAAAAGGAGTCAATTGAAATTTTTCTCAATTGCATGAAATTGGATGAATTGTTTTTGTTTTTTAACTTCGGAAAACTCTAATAGAGCTTTGTTTATCATAACATTGGGTCAAACTAAGTTTTTTTTTCTCTCTTTTTGAATAAGAAATGGAAAAGAGTTGAAGATACTACATAAATTTTTCCTCAATTAGAGTAGAAACAGGAGAGCAAAATAAGAAATTTACTTGTTAATTTTGTAAGACTGTGGGACATATGAAGTAAAAGTGTCCCAAGTACACTATTTGGTGTGCAAAGAAGGGTAAACTTCTCATTTTGTTTATTCTAAAGTTAATTTAATTTTTGTACCTAAGGATATGTAGTGGGTAGATTTTGGTGTTATTACTCCTATAAGTATATTTTTGCAAAAGTTACCCGTGGAGTTATTTGCCATGTGATGCTAAAAGAATAATCTATATGGGAAAATGACAATAAAGTTGCATTTGAAGTTATATGAACTTTTAGTTTGTTTTTAAAGACTTATTATTTGGATTTGGTTGAGACATTTGTTACATTTGTTAGATGGAATTCAATTTCTATTTCTATTTTGGGCAAATTTGGTTACTATTTTTCATTTAGAAATAATAAGTTAGTCTCTCTTGTGATTGAAATGTTCTTGGTTAGAGGTCCTTAGTTGATATTGAGAGTTCTTATTGCAAACAAATTCATGTGGTATGAAACATAAATTAAATGAGAATTCTGTCACTTTATGGCATAGACGCTTAGACCACATCTCTATATAGAGAATTCGGAAGCTTGTGTTAGATGAAATTATTGGACCTTGGATTTGTCAGACTTTCAAATCTGTAGTTAGTGTAAGGTCAAATAACAAATAAAAGGAATTTAGGTGTCGAAAGAGTTAAAGATGCCTTAAAAATAATTCATACAAATATTTGTGGTCCCTTTCTTATGGATTTTTGGAATTGACAAATGTATTTTATTATGTTCATAGACAATTAATATTTGTTTAATTGATAAAAAGTCTCAATCTCTAGGTGTTTTACAGTATTTCAAAGTTGAAGTTGAACTTCAATTAGAAAATAAAATTAAGGCTGTCAAATCTGGCTATGACAGTGAATACTATGGTAGATATGATAGATAAGGTGAGCAATGTCTTGAGCTCTTCATTCTTTTTCTTCAATAAGTGTGAAATGTTCTGTAATATACAATGTTGGACAAACCTAGCATGAACAGAGTTGCAAAATGATGAAACTAGACTTTTAAGGATATGGTAAGAAGTATGATTCTTCTCTACCAGAGTCACTTTGGGGAAAGACATTAAAGATCACAGTTTATATCCTCAACAAGGTACCGAGTGAAGCAGTCGCTAAAACCCTCATGTGTTATCGATTGGGAATAAGCCCATAATTCAGCACATGCACATTTAGAAATGTCCAGTCGAAGCACATGCACATTGATCACTCTCGCGAGTGTAAGTTTTACAATCCCACTATAGAATCCTTCTTTGAGACGAAAATGCAAGATTTCTTGAGAAAGTTGAATTTGGAGGGGAATGAAACATAAGGAGTGTTGTCTGTAAAGAATAACCTATAGTTCAAGAAATAGATTTGGCAATTAATAACAATGTTATTCCTAACATCATTAAAGGAAAAGACAACACCGAGATTCCTCCTCATGCACCACCTATGGTTCAAACTCAACATTATCAAGAAGTCTCATTTAGAAGATCTACTAGAGAAAGGAGAAGTTCAATTTTGGATTATTATGGGACATTTTCTTTAAGAACATGAATATGACATTAGGTTGACTGAGGAATATCTAATCAAATTTAGTCAAGTCATGCGATGTTCTAACCCTTAAAAGTGGATTAATGTTATTAATGATGTGATGAAATAAATGTTTGACAATGACTTTTGGAATATCATAAAATTACCAGAAGGTGCAAACCCCATAAGCTATAAAAAAATATTTATAATTGAAAGGAATTCAAAAGGTAATGTTAAAATATATAAAGCTCATTTTTTTTCCAAAGACTGTAATTTTCAATTTCATAGAAAGACTCTCTTAGTACTATAATGACACTGATAACTCATTTTGATTTAGAGTTGCATTAAATATGTTTCTGAATGGCAACATTGATGCAACAATATGATGCAACAAGAAAACTTTGTTAAGGCAATTCAAAGTTTATAGTGTGCAAACTAAAGTGATCCATCTATGACTTTAAATAGACTTCCCTTCAATGGTATTACAAATTTCATCAAGTTATTATCTCTTATGGCTTTGAGGCAATTTTGGTTGATGATTTCATATACCAAAAGTTCAGTAAGAGTAAATTTGTCCTTTTGGTATTATATGTTGATGACATCTTTCTAGTCATAATATAGTCTGATTATCATAAAAGAATCACCTATACAGTTTTGAATATATTCAACATTAAAGATAGTAAACCAAAAAATACACATGTTGCTAAAGGAGACAAGTTAGTCTCAAATAGTGCCCCATTAGTAATCTTGAGAAGACTAGATGCAGAGTATTCCTTTTGCTTTAGCTATGGGGAGTCTTATGCAAGCTTAAGTTTATTTTCGTCATAACATAGCTTTTTAGTGGAGTTCTAAGGAGATATGTCAGTAATCATGATATGCACCACTAGAAAGTAGCGAAGGGCGTAATGCGCTATTTTGAAGAGAACAAAAAATTACATGCTTAAATATAAAAAAGGTTTGAAAGTTTAGAGATCATAAGATATTCTGACTCTGATTTTGTGGGATGCCTAAATAGTAAAGACTCCATATTAGGATATCTCTTTAACCATGATGGTGGAGTTAATATCTTACTTTGAGATATTGAACCATATGATATGATTGCTAAATTTTGTCAGTGACTTGCCTGTTGTGACAAACATTAAGAGGTCATTAAGTATTTATTGTGACAATAACTCAATAGTGTTATACTCCATCAACAACAGTAGTTTAACCAGATCAAAGGTTATTGACATAAAATATTAGGTTGTTAAAGAAATAATTCATAAAAATAAATATATTTATAGAACATATAGGAAAAGATGGTATGCTACTATGCTAACTAACCCACTAATTAATGGTTGACACTAAAGTATTTTCACGAGCATGTTCCCATATATGTCATTTCAGTTATTGCCTTGTTCAGTGGGTGTCTTACTTTATGTTCTATACTTGAATTTGGATTTCATGTACTTAATTTTCTGCAGAAATAAAGATTATAGTTTACAAGTTTATTATTAAACTTGTTTATTTATGTGCAACATTTAAATTGCACTTAAGGACTTTGGATTCATCTTGCTAAAGACTTAAGTTGGACTAAGTGGAAATAAACATAATTGAAATCACATTGCATGTAATTTCCATGTTGTTAATCCATATTGATTTATGTCATTGAGTTTATTGATGTGGTAGTTATTGGGGTTTAGTCACATTTGTTGTAGTGACGAAAGTCATGATAGTTCCATTATTGATTCATGAGATGAAATAGATTGTTAAAGTGAAAGTCTAAAGATAAATAGTGTATGGATGTGCGCCTAAGAAATTGTGATAAAATTGTTATAATATGTAGCCCAAGTGACAGATTGTTGAAATTTTGTATTTCAATAATTAATGTGGGCATTTTAAGACCATTATAATAACTATTTATCATTAGTGGACTTTATTTTATGTGGTAAAATTAAGTTGGCGTTAGACTATTAAATAAGGTTATGAATTTAAATTGACAAATGTTAATGTTGGCCCATTGGAGGATAATGGAACCCTATTAGGTTTACATACTATAAAAAGGCTATGGTCCCTAATATATTGAATCGTGGCACATATTTTCGCTTCTCTCCATATGAAGAGTTACAAAGGTCCTATTGTTGAATAAAGAGACTCCAATTGAGTAAGAATCATAAGATCGCTAACTACATTAATCATCGGTTGTCGAATCACGCTTTGAATGCTCAGAAACCAATTTCAAATTATGGTATTTTTACTTTAATCCTTAATAATCAAATATGTTGTAAATTCTAGAGTTTTTGATAATGTATTCTAAGATATAGACATGTAAATTTTAGCTTCCACATAAAGAATAAAGAATAAAAATTAAAGATTTCCAATACTTGTAAGAAGTATATTTTCATCAAACAAGTACTTATTATAACATTAACCTGTTTGTTGGTCCATATTGTAACACCAACTTAATTGACTATTCGAACCTATATCACATCCCGTCCAAATCAACAACTTGGCTTATTTGGATTCTTCATCATCATCATCATCATCATCATCATCATCATCATAATAATAATAATAATAATAATAATAATAATAATAATAATAATAATAATAATAATAAAAGATTGGGAAGAAAAAAGGAAAAAGAAAGGTTTAAGGGTTCTTCACGGACAACAGAAGAGAGTTGGTCCTGCGACACGAGGCATAGACAGTGGTGGAATAGGTTGATAGTGTGACTCGTGAGAACTGGTGCAATCTTTCATAGAGATATGGATAGTGGACGTAGTAATTGTTAGAAAGCTTTTGAAATGGGCCAAAAAATAAATGGGCCAATGGAATTCATGAAGAGGCCAAGGACCAAGGTGTCCGAATGCAACTTTCTATATCTACAAGAATATTTGTTTCTACCACACTATGTTTTATTTTATTTTTTTAATCGGTGGAAAGTAAGGAAATGAATGGAAATAGAATTTTTAATGTCTATATTGTTAAATGTGAATGAGAATGACATGTGTGGATCAACGACTATAAAATTGTTCTAGTTTAATAGTAATCTTGATTCTTTAATCCAAGTCTAAATATACAATTTCCTTAAATATTCGAGGTGATAATAATATACCATTCATAACCGTCCTAAAAGATTCGATCATTTCCTATATGATTCCCCCGATTGGCAATGAAATATTAGTTATTATCATATAATTTGTAATTTAACAAGTTTTGCTATTCTAAATCATTTTTTCTATTAATTTGCAACTTGGTTTGTCCCAATTTTCTTCTTCTTCTATCAGAGTGTGACCTAACCTTTCAATATGTTCTTTCAATTAGAAGTATTTATAGGTATGGATTACTTACCAACTTGAATTGATCCAAATCAATTCAAATAATTTGAGTTAAGTATTATTTTATGAGTCAAGTCCATTGAATTTTGAATTCGTTTACAGGTTTTAATATATAGACTCATTGACTTGTTAACCTAATACGTTGATCCATTAATTTATATTAAATTATTATTATTATACCATATATTTTAAAATTTTAAAAAATCAATTGCTATTATGCTTCAAATATGTTATTGCAAAATTAGTTGTAGAACATTTATTCTATTTTTTAATTTGTTTCAAACTATTTTAGATTTAGTTAAAGTTTTAGTTGATATTACTGATTTGACTATATGAGAGCATTAGAATTGTTAAACTATAATATAATAGTGTTAGTTTTTGAATTTTTATTGGCTTTGTAGGTATGATGATTGTTTATTATATTTTAATTTTTAAACCATGTTCAACATAATATATTAGCCAATGGGATCATGATGATAATAATGTGATTTCTCTCTTGATTTATTTTTCACTATTTGACTACACATAACAATTATAAGTAATGTATTAGATATTCTATTTAATAAAAATTTTAACTTATATATTTGATTTTAAAAAATAACTAATAAATTTAAATGTATTTGATATTCTAACCCAAATTGTTCATAAACAGGTTGATTTGGATTGAATTTTAATTTTTTTTCTTAAAAAATTAATCCAAATTAATTCATTTAAATTTGACTGAGTTAAATAATAAATTTAGCCAAACTCAATCCAAACAATGCACCCTACTTTCAACTGATTGATCATTTGAGGTCATGATCAATAACATAAAAATGAATATTTTTTTTCCATTATAAAATATGGTATTTGCAAGGTATATGTCCGACTCCATATTAAAATTGATCACACACATTGAGTTGATAAGGTTTCTAGCTATAGTGTATTTGTGCTCCTTTTCATTGAAAACTTTGTACCATAAGGTTTCAATGCTTTCAATGGTAAAGGTACTTGTCTACCACATGAGAAAAAAAAAGAAGCAAAGTGAGATAATAAATGTACTAATTCAATTATTTTATTTGTAAATAATTACCTTAATTAATATAATTATGTGTTTTTTTGAATTAATTAATACATATGTAATTATAGAAAATATTTTTATGAGATTACTGAAATTATAAAAAATTGTAATTCTTATAAACATAGTTTTAAAAATCAACATGGTGACTGACCCGGTCAGGGTAATGGGTTACTAGGTCAGTGGTCGAACTGGTGGGTCACTAATTGACTCGCATGACCCGATCTGTAATAAAAAATATAAAATTTTTATACCTGTCTTAAAATACTAAAAAAATCGCAAATTAATATAATTCCATAACATAAATAACTAGATACCAAAATGTAAAAAAAGTTTCATTGTCAAAATTCAAACAAATAAGTAACAAAGATCATAAACATAAATAAGTTTAAATTGAACATATGCTCCTAAATAAGTTCAACACTTCAATTCTTTTAGGACCAAAGGCATAAACTAAACACACAAAAAAAAAGTGGATTAAGCATAATGTGAAGCATCATGTTAAGGCAAAACAAACAGCCGCCCCCCCCCCCCCCCCAAAAAAAAATAGAAAAGTGAATGGAGCATAATGTGGAACCACATCAACCATTAAAGCAATATGGAGATCAATTAACTTTTGGAATAGTACATTGGTGTGACCATTTAGTTCATCTTGATAGCTGGGGCTAACGGAGCATGTATCAAAAAGAGGGGAAAGGTCTTTCCGAAACCAAATCATCGTTACCCCCCCCCCCAACCAAAAATCCACTTCACAGCAACCCCCCCTCTCTTTGCGGAAGCCGTTACCCCCCTTTCCCCTGAAAATTTTCTTCCTCCCCCCCACCCCCCACCCACCCAAAAACAAAACAAAACACACAACACCTCTCCTCCCAAACAAAACACACAACACCTCATTCCC
>PYAF01002227.1:32281-54958 GCA_007407185.1 Glycine tomentella | reverse complement strand
CGGCATATATGTCTAGGTGAAAGCCTCCGCAGGATGATGATAGGTGATAGATGGTGATTACCATCGGAATCACGTGGATATTGACAGATGGTTGTACATTGACTGTTTACGTGTTGATTAGATGAATTGTTGATTATAACCATGATGATGATGATGTTTCTGTCTGTGTATCTGTTGTCAGTGAACCAGGGGAAGGAAATACCTTCAAGGGCCCTGAGTTTACTGAGATTTTATATCTCACCCCTTGTGTGGGGCTATGTTTTGCATGTGATTCGTCCAGAGCAGCAGAGAGATCCCAAGGCAAGAAGCCTGTGCAGGATTAGCTGCTGGTGGATACCTTAGGATAGAGGACTTGAGCATGTTGCTCCTATGCTCTGATTTTTGTTTTGGTTATGTACTTTGATGTACCCTGATGGGATATTTGTACAGTTTTGTATTGTACAGTGGAACTTTGATGTATATTCACCATATTATGATGTACAGTGTTATGATAGTGACTTTGATGATGTCACTTCTAGTGTATGTTTCCAAGCTGCTTAAACTCTGATTGATTAACTGCTTGTTTGTGATGTGTGGTTAGTAATGACCCTGATTAGTAAATTGGGGGCGTTACAAAATAAGCTCAGAAAAACAACAATAATGCACAAATAACATTGAATAAATAGTTAGAACTTTACATCAAAGCGTTCGGTTGGTGAACTCCCAACAATGGGGGTTTTAGCTCCTCATTTCCATGAGGTTAGGGTTATGGAAGGATATGGATGGAAGGGGAAGGAGGTGGGGAGGAAGCTCAATAGTGTAGAATGATGTCTCCCTTTGACCTAGCAGAGCTCCCAAGCTTCTCCAAGTGTGTGTTCTATCCTTAGGAATAAATCAATCTCTCATTTCCCTTCTATTTCTACCTTTAACTCTGCCCTGAGTCGTGGTGCATGCTGAGCGCGAAAAGGATGTGCTCAGCGAGCCTCAAATTGTCCAGCTGGATAAGTGACCACACGCTGAGCGGGCCTTCGCGCTGGGCGAGTCTGTCACACTGAGCAAGCCTGTGGCACGCTGAGCGAGAAGCTTCAAACTTTGAAATCCATATTCCATGCCCTTGCAGTGAATTTTACAAAAAAATACAACCAACACTTCATATATCAACTAGTTAAAGCATCCATTGGATAAAAGCTCTGATGAAGCTAATTCCTATATTTTAATCACAAAAAGAAGCATTAAAAGACGAAAATAATAGATAATTGCTAAGTAATGTACATGTAACTTTACGTATGCTTAGCAATTATCAATTATCTTACATTTGCCTTCAACTACCCTATCTTTTTGTTGAATTCAGAGTTGTTTTGAATATGAGTTTTTCTTCATGTTCTTCGTGTTCTTCATGAAACTCATAGCACTGTTGGAAAATTTCTGCTTTGATTTTTAAAATTCTTTGTGGAGAGTATTGGGGTGTTTGTGCAAATATCAAAAGTTTTTGGTCTTAAAAGAAAAAATACAAATGACCAAAGAGAAAATATTCAAAAATATTTTGGGGTCAAAATGAAAATATAAAAAAATATGAGGACCCAAGTGTGAGAAAAGTTATAGTAAAAATTTAACAGCCCTCTATCTCTTAGTGTGTTCTTATTGTTTCTTTCTAGTACTTTCTTTATGCATAATTGCAGTGGTTTATACTTAGCCAGAAAAATTATTTTCCTATTTGTCTTGTTTGGCATTCCTTTTGAGTTATACTTTTTTTTTAGCTTTTATTGTTTGTTCTCTAAATTTCCAAGGTTTTGTCTTAGAGTTTTTTTCTTCTTTGATCTCTTAAGTTTAGTTTATATTTGTTTCATCTTTCACTTTGGTTACTCCTTGAATTGAAATCTTTGGTTGATTTCAAGGGCTGAAGAAGAGTTAGTGAGAGGAAAAAGACAAGAATGAATCTTATAGAAAAAGTCTTACAAGTGTGAAACACGAGTGTTGAAGAGTGTAAACACTTAGTTAGTGGTAAGGTCCAATATTTTATTTGTTTTACTAACATTTTCTTGTAGCAATGGTGTCTGAAAGTGATAGTGATCCACCTTCCCATAGAACAGCTAAGCTAATGGCTTCATTGGCTAAGCAAATGAGTAAGTTGCAAAGAAATATTTAAAGGAGGGTGGGAGACAAATTTGATGAGATACAAAGAAGCACTCAAGAGTTGAGTGGGAGAATGGAAGACATGGAGAGAGGGAGACATCATAGGTCACCTTATTCTTCTCAAGGGAGTGATGATGGCTATGAAGATGGTAGAAGACATAGGCATAGGAGAAATAAGGATGGCATGGATGATATGAAGGTCAAAATTCCCAAGTTCTTAGGTACTTATGACTGGGAGGCTTACCTTGATCGGGAGATGAAAGTGGACTAAATTTTCAATTGCAACAATTTTAGTGAAGAAAAGAAAATGAAGTTGGCTAGCTTAGAATTTGAGGGATATGCCTTGGTGTGGTGGCATCAAGTCCAATTGGATAGAGATAGATTGAGAAGACATAGAGCGGATACTTGGGAGGTAATGAAGAGAATCATGAGGGAGAGATTTGTCCTACCTCAATATGTACGAGAAATGCATAACAAATTACAAAGGCTCTATCAAGGAAATAAAAGTGTTGATGATTATTACAAGGAGATGGAGATTTCTTTGATAAGAGCAAACATTGAAGAGACTAATGAGGCTACAATGGCTAGATTTTTGAATGATTTGAATAGGGACATTCAAGATGTTGTAGAGCTTCAAAGCTATAACACCCTGGATGAACTTATACATAGGGCTGTGAAAGTGGAGCAACAATTGAAGAGAAAACAAGCCTACAAGAAGTCTTCATATGATTATTCATCTTGGAAGGATAAAGACACTTCTAAGAAGGAGGGTTCTTCTTAACAACATATTGAATGGAAGTCTTCTAGAGGTAATCCTACTTCTCCTACTCAACCCCCTTCCAATAAATCTAGTTCAATTAAATGTTTTAAATGTTTGGGAAAGAGTCACATTGCATCCTAATGTCCTAACAAAAGAGCCATGATTGTGTTGGAGAGTGGAGAGGTGGATAGTGAGTCATCTAAGAGTTCTCATAGTTCCTTTAGCGAAGGGGAGGATGATGGTTTTCTTCAACCAAAAGAGAGAGATCTTTTGATGGTAACAAGACTCATGGGAAGCTTGTGCAAAGATCAAGATGATACACAAAGAGAAAACATTTTTCATTCTAGATGCTTGGTGAATGGAAATGTTTGTTCTCTTATCATTGATGGAGGAAGTTGTACCAATGTTGCAAGCACTAGATTAGTGGAGATGCTTGGTTTAAAAACCAACCCTCATCCTAAGCCTTATAAATTTTAATGGTTGAGTGACAATGGTGAGTTGGTTGTGGATAAGCAAGTGTTGCTTAAATTCTCCATTGGAAAATATGTTGATGAAGTGTTTTGTGATATGGTTCCCATGGAATCTGGTCATGTTTTGCTTGGTAGTCTGTGGCAATATGATCGAGATGTTATCCACAATGGGGCCACCAATCGATATTCTTTCTTACATAAAGGTACAAAGGTAGTTCTCTCACCTTTATTTCAAGTGAGGTGTGTGAGGATCAAATAAAAATGAGATTGAAAAGAGGAAAAGAAAACAAAATCAAAGAAGAAAATAGTCCTTTGAGAGAGAAAAGTTGAAAAGAAAAAGATGGCAAAAAGAGTTAAAAGAAAGAACAAATGAAAATAAAAAAGAGTGAAAAACAATTAGTGATAAAAGAGAGTTTGTCCATCAAACCTAAGGATGTAAAAAGAGTGATGCTCGCTAGACAACAAATCTATTTACTCATTCCAAATTAGATGTGCTTGTCTTCTAGTGCTTTTGAGTTGCCTCAAGGTTTTGATACACTTTTAAAAGAGTTTGAGGATGTCTTTCCACAAGACATACCTCATGGCTTGCCTCCTTTAAGAGGAATTGAACATCAAATTGATCTTGTTCCGAGAACTTCACTTCCTAATAGGGCTTCCTATAGGACTAATCCGAAAAAGACCAAGGAGATTCAAAAGTAGGTTGAAGAGTTGATGCAAAAAGGATGGGTGAAGGAAAGCTTGACCCCATGTAAAATGTCGGTCATCCTAGTCCCCAATAAAGATAGCACATGGAGGATGTGCACGAATTGTAGACTCATCAACAACATCACCATAAGGTATCGACATCCTAATCCTAGACTTGATGACAGGATAACCAACTCTACCACTTCTTTTTCTACTTTTGATGTCGTTTATGGTTTTAACCCATTATTCCCTGTTGATTTAATCTCCTTACCTAATGATTCATTTATTTTGAGTAAGAATGGGCTTTTTAGAGCCACTTTTGTTAGGAATCTCCATGGAAGGGTGCGAAATCAAATTGAGAGGAAGATGGAGCAATATGCACGACATGCCAACAAGGGGAGAAAGACCATGGTATTTGATCCAGAAGATTGAGTTTGGGTACATCTAAGGAAGGATAGGTTTCCTTTCTAAAGGAAATCTAAACTCCAACCTAGGGGTGATGGTCCTTTCAAGACCCTTGAGAGGATTAATGACAATGCCTACACGATTGACTTGCCAAGTGAGTATGGGGTGAGTTCTAGTTTTAATGTCACTAATATTTCTTCTTATGATATAGGTGTTTTGAATGCAAATCTGAGGACAGATTCTTTTCAAGAAGGAGGGGATGATTGAGGACTATCCAAAGAGCATGAAGTTCTAGAAGCACTCCATGAATTGAAGGGTCCAATGACAAGGTCCAAAACCAAGCTTCTACAAAAAGAGATGACCAAGATAATCATGGTTGGACTATTTAACAAGAGCAATGATGGAGGAAGAAAAAAGGAGCTGAATTGGAGCATCTTGAAGATTGTAGGAGAGTTTGCTTAGCTCAAATGTCACACTTAGCACAATTCCTTTTGTAACTTTCGTAATTTTCCTAATTGTCATAATTTTCATAATTCTTGTAATATCATAATTTAATAATTTCTTATTTGTGTAATGGGCCTCAATGTGGACTAAAATAGGCCCAAATTATGCATTTTTAGGTTTTAGTAGAGGCTTAACTCTATAAGTACTCAGATATTGTTATTTTTGGATAACTTTTGATTAATGAAATTAAGCATTTACTTGAATTGAGAGCTTAGCCTCTTCTTGGTTCTTGGTTGAACTCAAATCGATTCTTATCAAGGAAGCTTTCATTTGTGGCAAACCCTCCTAAACTTATCGTTCCAATGCGGATCATGGCTTTATTCATTACCATCTTCTTAATCTTCTCCATCTTTTGTTTTAAGTTCAAAACAACTATCCCTTGAGCCTTGAAATTTACATCCAGAAATGATCCTATCCAAGCATTCATGCCTTGGCCATCAACAGGTTTTGACCATGTAAAACCAAATGATGTGTATTGATGTTTTCCTTGTCCTTGTACCTATCTACATCATGCACAACAAACACATTAGTAGTATCTACTCAAATCATAGCATCTAGGTACATACAGAATCAATCATAGCTTTCTCTCCTCTTTGGCATCACAAAGCGTAAAAGTGTGTAATCAAAATAGAAAAACAAATGTAAGCATCGCACACAACGTAGAGAAAAGAAATATGATATCATATATTTCAAAATGTCATGCTAAAAAGGTTTTCATGCTTTCTAAATGCACATATAACAAATAAGCAACACATATTCATGATTCAAACATACAAATGCAATTGAATATATACATGAAATGAATTTAGGCTCCCATATTGGCTCAAGTGAGATTAGACTCACTTAAAATGTCAAGCTCGTTATGAAGATGGTAGAACCTATCTCTTGCTCCAATGAACATATCAGCTAGTTGTTAGTCTGTATTGTTGAATACAGGGGGAGCTTCATGAAGATTGAAAGTCTTTGATACAGATTAGTTTTGAGCTTTCAACATGCTTGAAGACTTGGAATTTTATGTAAAAGGAAAGCTATTCGATTGATCCATGCATTCATTCATTGATTTAACTAAGTGTTTTTCATGGAAATCAAACAAAGCTTTTAACATTTAACTAAGTTTTTAATTTGAATCAAAGGTTTTTGGAAAAATGGTTTTTGTACTGACTTAATCGATTACATTAAAGATATAATCGATTATTTTGTTCTTAGTTCATTCTGGAAAAACTTTCAAGAATAATGTAACTGATTACTTATTGGAATAATCGATTATTTGACCTTTGTTTTCATATAAATTGCTTTGATGAACACTTTAATCGATTACCAATAGGGAGTAATCGATTACATTACTATACATGATTTCAAGCAGTGCTGGAAGAATCGATTACCAAGGAATAGTAATCGATTACACAGGCTTAAGTCGAAAAAACCATCTTCTTGTCTTAATCGATTACCAAATTCAGTAATCGATTACAACTATATGTAAATGCACATAAGATTTGCCACATTAATCGATTACCACATGTTGTAATCGATTATATAGTTCATTCTCTTTTATAAAGCTTCCTGGTTTAATCGATCACCAAAGATCGTAATTGATTACACAGTGTATTTTGATATTTTGAAGCTTCCTGTCTTAATCGATTATAAGACGGAATAATCGATTATTTTGTTCGTTGCTCATGTCCAGAAATTGTGTTGAACACTTTAATTGATTACCAGATTGATTTAATCGATTACATGAGTTAAATAATCGATTATATGGTGCGTTTAATCAATTATTGATAGTTACAAAAGTTTGTTATCAATAGAACCTTAGCTCAGCTTGTTTTGTGACTTGATCAATTTGTATTCTGAGCCTACACAAACTTTCTAAACACGTTCTAAGTAATTTTTCTAGGTTCTATGAGTTCTTGCTTGATCTAAAACATTCATGGGTTTTTGAATGATTCTTTAAAGCAAGAAGTTTCTTTCAAAGGTTAAGGAAGAAGATGTTCTGAGATTGTTTTTGTCTTTCAACCTGAATTGTTCATTCATATTCATGTCATTCTCTGGATCATCAGGTTGTTTCTTTCCTTAACTCATTGATTGTAATTTTGTTTACAAATTTGTGTTGTAATTTACTATTGTAATTAGATTCTTAAAGCTTGGGACTAGATAAGGATTCTCTAGCTTAAAGATCAGAGTAGTGTTCTCTGGATCTTTCTCCTTAGAAGTCTAATAGGGTTTTGGATTTCTATTCTTTGTCTAGGGTTGATAAAGGGGAGGTTCTTGTAAAAGCTTGTAAGAATATTTTATAATAGTGGAACTCTAATTCAGTGTGAATTAGAAGAAACTAGATGTAGCTTCATGATTTGAAGTGAACCAGTATAAATTGTGTGTTCTTATTTCTATATCTCTATTCTCATCATATTCATTGTATTTAATTCTTTGAATCATATTCATTGTTCAACAAGTTCTATTTTGATCTTTTGAATTCTTGGATTGAGCTATTTGATTGAGTAAAAGGTTTCTTGGTTTTAAAAGTGATAAAGATCCTGAAACTCTAATTTGAATTTGATTTTAAAATACCAAGGTTCAACCAATTCACCCCCCTCTTGGTTGCTGTGAAGTATTCCTATTATTTTCATGTATCAACAAACTCAATGTTACAATCACCTTTGTGAATATGATCCTTAATGAAATGATGCCTAATCTCTATATGCTCTATCCTAGAATGCATGATAGGATTCTCAATGAAACTAATGACACTAGTGTCATCACATCTTAAAGGAACATGTTCTAAATGCAACAAGATTTGTGCACAACAACTTCCCACAACAATGTACTCAGTCTCAAGTGTAGATAAGGCAACAAATGCTTGCTTCTTACTATTCCATGATACTACACTACAACAAAAGATGTTTTTAGTAACATTTGAAAATGTTACCAAATTATGTATAAATGTTACTAATATACTTTAGCAACATTTTATCAAATGTTATATTAGGCCTACGTTGCTAAAGACTTTTAGTAACATTTTTAAATACTAATGGTAACATTTTAAAAATGTTAACAATCAATGTAACATATATAAAAATGTTACTAGTTAATTATAATGCAAGATAAAGTCACATTGCCAAAATGAAATTGGTTCGAATATGAAATATTTTAATATATAGAAACTTAATTAACATAAAATGAATGATAAATATAGTTAGAAATGATGCAACCACTAAAATAAATAAATAAACCAAAAAGGAATCATTTTTCACATACAATTATAAAGAATATGTGCACATCACTTTTATTCTACTAATAACGTATGTAGTACATATGGCAAAAATTATCTTTCTTGCTCTTGACACCACACTATGCAACAATAGCAAAAAGCAACATTACTACATGCAATTTCATTCTAACCCGTCCCATCTTAGAGCTTGTCCTTTATAGCAGTGGTACCAAGAAGGAATAAGGTGAAACACGTGATAAATGTTAGAATTCAAAATCATTGAAGATTATAGATTAGTTTATCACAATTCTTCCTACATCCTTCTTCATCTTCCACTATCATTGACATTTGTTGTCCTGAGATATTGATTTCTAAAACATTAAGAAATTTGTCTTTCATGCAAAAAAGAAACTAGTTACTAAAAATTGTCATCTGCAGATGACTAAACCAACATCAAATAGTAAAAGATGATATTTTAGGCTTTTTATTTATTGAAAAGTACTTAGTCAGATTAGATGAAAGTTGTTATAAAACTTCTTGTGGCTTTTTTAGAGTATATATCCATCGTAACGCTTGGCATATCCATATGCAATGAAAAATGTAGTTGTAACAATCAAATTCTAGAGTTACTAAATAAATAAAGCAATTGAAAGCTTGAAACAATTTACCTTTCAACTTAATTTCATGACAGAAATTAGATCCAACTTACATGTTGATAAAACACACTAAATCAAAGTGAAAAAAAAGTACATATATGATATGACAATATTTGTGGTAATTTAAGGCATTATTTCCATCTGGAGAGGTTATGAATGTTTGTTCTCTATAGGAGATTACATATCATCACCTGTATGTGAATGTGATCCAAGGCTCCAAATCCGCTGCATAATTACATAGGTTACAAACTTACAATTTATCATTACAATAACATAATTTCCTTTCCAGACAATGATCCAAATAAGCAAGCAAACTAAAAGGCTCACAACATAAAATAAGAAGATGTAAGTAAATGAGAAAAAACTTGTACAAAAGTTAGGGCTTCAAATAGATAGAAAATTAACAAAATCCCTGCTCTTGAAAACTTGTACAAATGCATCCCTTTCTTCTAACGATAGGATTCCATGCCCCTTGGTGACTTGAAGTTGGCTTGGCAGATATGTCTTTTATGGGCTCCAGGCTTGCATTGGAACATTGCAAAGATTAATAAGAAATATGAAGGGAAAATGAGAAAAAAATGAAAATATTTAAATTATCAATTTCTCGATCAATAATCACATTTCCTGTATTTTTTATTTGAACAAACCTATAAATAATCACAATCAGATGGCAAATTTTGCCTTCTATTGCACGTCTACCAACAAGTTTATTTGATGTAGCTTCTAGAATGACATCTCTGCAAAAAATGAGATAGTACCTTATTAAACACAGTAAGCTCACGATGTTTAAAAATAACTGAGCAACCCAATCCACATTGTAAGATCCCTTCAAATATAATATCAAATGAGAAAGTAGTACCAAATAATTGTCAAAGGCCTCTTAGTTAATGTAACAATTAACTTTAAAAGAGTAAAATCTTGAATTTAACCTATCAAATAATGAAAAAGTAAAATCATAAAGTTGCACTCTAATTGTTCTTCACGAGGCTTTACTGTTCATGATTATATTGGAGATACATTAACTGTTGAACAATGAAAGAAAAAATATAAGAACCTTGATCAAGCATTTCTATGAACAATTAGACTCCAAAACTTTATTTCCTTAATTTTTCTTGATTTAGTAGCTCTTTTTCATACTTGAAGAATGTAAAACATGATTCTTGGACCAGCTAAGGTGAAACCAAATATTATATTAAATTTAGAAAATGCAAATTCAAAACTATGAAAACAAAAACTTGAAATTAAAACCCTATTTAGAATTATAGAAACAGACAAAGAGAAAAGGATTGGAAGAAACATGTTCGCTTGAGTTAAATAGCTACCAATTGGCGAACATTACAAGTTAGGAATTGAACCATCATAGTGACAAACCCTAAAACTTAGAATGTTTGCTTGAGTCAGGGAACTGCAAGATGAAGGAATGAAATCAAGTGATTTAAGCATACCTATGAAGTGGCTAGTGCTGCCATGATTATGAATGGAGTTGCCATAAAGGGATAAAGAGAGAGAGAGAGAGAGAGAGAGAGAGAGAGAGAGAGAGTAGTATTTGAGACAATAATGAGCAAGATGATGAGTGACGAAGAACCCTAGACATGAGAGCGAGGTAGTGAAAAGTGTGAAACTGTGAAAGAATCACAGAAAGGGAGAGACAGAGAGGGAGAGTAAGAGGGGAAAGAGGGAAAAATATATAAGTTTGGAATAAATACCCCTATTTTAAAAAATATAAAACACTAAAAACCTTCAACATGAAACATTTAGTTTTTAAAACATTACAATATATTGTGTTAATATAGTCTATGCTAATATTTTTCTTAAAAGATGTTACGATAGTTGTTAACTTAATCTATAGTAACATTTTTAATAAATGTGGAAGACCAAATGTTGCTAAAGACCTTAAATGTAGTAGTGCTAGTCCATTACCCAACAAGTGGCAAGTGCGACTCGTGCTTTTCCTATCTAGCTTACATCGAACAAAGTTTGAATCTGAGTATCCTACAAGAGAGATCTCAATACCTTTATCATAGGCCAACATTTAAAGTGCCTCTAAGGTATTTCATAATGTTTTTACATCAAAGAAGTGAGATTCCTTAGGAATAAATTGATAGCACGCACACAAGCAAGCACTAAACATGACGTCCAATCTACTTATAGTCAAATAAAGTAGGAAACTAATAATACCTCTAAACTTTGTTTGATCGATTGACTTCCCCTTTTCATCCGCACTAAGGTAACAATTAGTAGTCATAGGAGTTGTAGCCTCCTTGCCTTTGTCCATCTCAAACTTCTTGAGAAGTTTCTTGTAGTACTTTGTTTAATGGAGAAATGTTCCATGGTCCATTTGCTTCACTTGGAGACCAAGAAAGTAATTTAACTCCCCAATGATCGATATTTCAAACTCCCTCAGCATCTTGTATACAAAATATTCACAAAAAGATTGATTTATGGAACCAAAAATGATGTCATCCACATAAACTTGCGCAAGCAAAATGTTATGAGAGAACTTTTTAATTAAAAATGTTTTATCAACTTTTACTCTCTCAATTTTTTGTTCAAAAGGAAATTGCTAAGTCTCTCATACCATCGTATTGGTGCTTGTTTAAGTCCATAAAGTGTTTTCTTAAGCTTGTAAGCATGATTTGAATTTTAATGATCCTAATAACCGGGAGGTTGGGAAACATAAACTTCCTCTTCAATGTATTTATTTAGGAAAGCACTTTGACATCAATTTGGTATAACTAGAAATTCATAACATAAACATAAGCAAGTAGCAATCTTAATATCTCTAGTCTAGCTATTAGTGATTAGGTTTTACCAAAGTATATACCCTATTGCGAAAACAATATGAGCACACACAATTAACCAAGAGGGGGTAAATTGGTTAAAACCTGACCTTCTAAAATTTTGTAAGAATCGGATTTTTAAGATCGTATCACAATTAAAACCAAGAATGCTTCAATCAATCAAACCACTCGGCTCAAGAAAACAATTACATAAACTTCTTCTTATTGAGTAATAAAGATTTCACCAAATAGTTTTAGTTTAAGATAACAAGAAGAAAATAAAGAAAGTTATCAACTCAAGAACTTATACTAGATCATCCCTCAAAAGAGAAGCTATATCCAGTTTCTTCTAATCAAAACTATGATTAGAGTTCCACTATCAAAAAAATCTATTCTTTACAAGCTTACAAAGATAACCCTTTATCAACTCTAGATAAAGAACTAAAATCTAAACACCCTCTAGACTTCTAATGATCAAAACAAAAAGAAACCCTTCTTTATTCTTCCCTCTAGAGAATCCTACTCTAGAAAAGCTTAAAGAACCTTTTTGCAATAACAACCAACAATCTGAAATGTAACAATAATTACAACCAGAGTTTAGAGGAGAGATACAACCTTATGATCCAAGGAATGCAAATGCAAATATTTACCAATCAATGATCAGGTTGAAAGAAAGCAAGTTTGAAACCAAGCTCTCCAAGAAACTCCTTTGAAATCTTGTCCAAAAAGAATTCTACCAATGATGCATGAGAATCTTGAATTGTAGGACAAGAGCTTTGTTGCTCAGTGAATTTTCTCTTAGTTGAGAAGCCTGTCAAAAATCAGTGAAAATCTCAAATTGTAAGAATGTGTATTTTCAAAAAGACTTAACAACTTTATATAGAAAAACTGATGTAACTGAATGTAATCGATTAATACGTCCATGTAATCGATTAATTACTCTTAAGTAATTGATTAATTGTCCATTTAATCGATTAATTTGTTCTTGAGCTTTCTGGAAAAGATGTATGAACAAAGTAATCGATTAATTCGTCATGTAATCGATTAATGTTGGATATAGGGGGAGTTACAAGAAGAATCAAAGCAAGAATGAAGAAGAAGCTTGATGATTGGCTTAAAGATATTTTTGCTTTTACATGCCCAATTAAGTATGAAGACATGTGCAATTTGTTTAAGTTTGATTCAAGTACAATGCTTTGTGATCCTTGCATTGAAATTTGCATGTCTCATTGAACTTGCATACACAGCTACAATTAAAACTTGAAAGCTGCTAAATGATTTTAAAAGAAAATAAATTCTCATGGCTATGTTTTTGGAAAAATGAAAACTTACTGTTTTAATCGATTACACAATGTTTTAATCGATTAAATGATTTTGTTCTAAATCTGGAAAAGCCATGAAGAACACTTTAATTGATTACAAGATTGAGTTAATCGATTACATAGTGTATTTGCTGCTTTAATCGATTACCATTTATCGTAATCGATTACATAGGCCTTTTTGGAAAACTTTGCTTTTCTACTTTAATCGATTACATTACATAATAATCAATTATTTTGTTCGTAATCTTTTTCCAGATTGCTGAGGAACAATTTAATCGATTATTTAGTTATTTTAATCGACTAAATATGGCAAATAATCGATTAGACTAGCGGATTAATTGATTATTGTCAGTTAAATCAATTTTTTAAAAGCCTTTGTTAGTCCGTTCTTTATAAATAGAACTTGTGCAAATTATTCAAAAAATCTGAGTGACTTACCAAAAAGAAACAAAGCTTTCTAAGTGTTCAAGAGACTGATTTCCTTGTGAGCAACACATCGTGTAAAGATCAAGATTTCTGAGTTTTAGAGAAGATGTGCTAAAGAAAAGAAGTTTTCAAGATATTGATTCTGAGCAATAGAATTCATACTACCTGGAATGTGTGGTAATCTCATTTCGTTTTCATTCATTCATACATGAAGGATCACAAGTAGTCTTTATCGTGAATCACTCTTTTTAGACTTTCTAAGAGTTTGTTTTGTTGTATTGTAATATTTCAAATTGATTATTTGTAAAGCATTTTAAAGAAGGGTTCTCTAGGTTTGAAGATTTGAGTAGGTTTCTCAAGATCTTTGTGACTTGTATTCTAATAGTGTTTTAGAATTCAGAATCTTTGTCTAGCGTTGATAGAGATTGTCATTTGCTGTGCTTGTACAAGAATAATTTGATATAGTGAAAACTCTAACCTAGTGTTGGTTGGAAGACACTGGATGTAGCCTCCATGTTTGTGAGGTGAACCAATATAAATTGTTGTGTGATTGGTTCTTTATCTGTATATCTTTCATTACTATTGTTTGGAAATCAATATACAATCAATAAGAAACATTTCAGTCATTACATGCATTTCAAGATGATTTAGATTGAAAGAAAAATTTGTTTTTGATCAAAGGTGATTGAGTGATACGATCCAAGTTTTAAATTCCGCAAATTATTTTCAAGAAAAGTTTTTTAAAGGTAGTCTTAACCAATTCACCCCCTCTTGGTTATTTGAAGTGTGTTCATAGTATTTCCAATTAACAGAGTTTTTCCTTTTCACAAAAGTGCTTAGTAATCGATTACAGATAAATGGTAATCGATTAACACAGATAGTACTTGTTTTGTGTTTGTATTGAGTAATCAATTACTTAATGTTGGTAATCGATTATTCTGTTCTTCAAGGCTCAAGTAATATATTACCAATTTGTGGTAATCGATTAAGATAGTCAAAAATAGTTTTTGCAAAAGCTTGAACCTTCGAGCACTTGACTTTTATGCAATCATGAAATCTTAAAGCTTTTTCACAAACCATGTTATATTTTTAAATCATGAATACAAGTCAATGAATGATGTTTATGCAATGTTGTGGATCATAAGATGAAACTCTCATACATCTAGATATTACAAATGTCTTTAATTGAATGACATGTTAAAAGCTAAAACCCCATCCAAGCTTCAACATATATCTTGATCTTTCTTCAAGCTCCCCCAGTAGCTAACAATCTCCCCCTTTTTGGCTTTATCATGCTAAACTTCAATTGACATGTTGAACTTTGGTGTTCTTTTAAAGGACTTGATTTTCAGGAGCTTGTACTTGATATCTGAAAATGAAATCAGTTTCTTACTAAGAGCAAGTGTCAAGTATATTTTGCATAAACAATTCACATTCATTCATATGTATATGCTCGCTTTATCCTATGTAATTTTACATTGGCTAAGATAATGAGCAACATGTTTATCCTTTTATTGCTTTGTGTTGGATATAGGGGGAGCTTCATGAAGAATGGAAGGATTTGATTCAAGATTGGTTTTGAGCTTTCAACATGCTTGGATGCCTTGAAGTGTTGTAATTGATTCAAGTGTAAGAGAAAGGCTAATCTGATGATCCATGATTTGCATTCATTCATTCATTCATTCATAAACTTAAATGGTTTTCATAAAGAATAACAAAGCTTTTATAATTTGGTTAAGGTTTAAATCTGATTGAAAGGTTTTTGGAAAAATGCTATTTTCACTGGTTTAATCGATTACCTTACTAATATAATTGATTATTATGTTCGTCATTCAATCTGGAAAATCTTTATGAACATTGTAATCGATTACCCATCAAAATAATCGATTATTTGGCCTTTGTTTACAACAAAACAACTTTGTTAATGATTTTAATCGATTACTTAAGTGTTGTAATCGATTACATAGTTAATCATGAATTTTAAGCTTTGCTGTGATAGTCGATTACCACACATTATAATCGATTACTTAGGCTATTTGATAAAAATCACTTTCTTGTCTTAATCAATTACCAAATCTTGTAATCGATTACACAGTTCATTGAGAAAATATAAGTCTTCTGCTTTAATCGATTACCAAATATTGTAATCGATTACTTAGTGCATTCTATTATCCCGAGACTTCTGTCTTAATCGATTACAGCTCGGGATAATCAATTATTTTGCTTGCTGCTTAAACCCAGAAACATTCTTGAACGGTTTAATCAATTACATGGTTATTTTAATCGATTATATAAATTGATTTGATTTTTACAGGTATGTCTAAGAGCTAAATCCTCATTATGGTACCTTGATAATGGATGCTCTAGACATATGACAGGTGACATGTCTATGCTTACAAATCTAATTCTCAAAGATGGAGGATATGTCACTTATGGGGATAATAACAAAGGAAAGATCATTGGAGAAGGCAACATTGGAGATAGCTTCAAAACCAAGATCAAAAGTGTTCTTTATGTAGAAGGTTTGAAGCATAATCTCTTAAGCATTAGCCAACTCTGTGATAAAGGATTCAAAGTCTCATTCAATGAGAATTGTTATATGATTTGTGATAGACAAAGTGGTGAAGTGATTCACATAGGTAAAAGGAAAGATAACATTTATTTACTTTCAATTGATCATGCATTCTTTCACAACACTTCTTGTCTAATAAGCAAGATTGATGAATCTTGGCTATGACATAGAAGGGCAAGTCACATTAACATGCATCATATGAACAAGCTAATTAAAAAGGATTTAATAAATGGTTTGCCCAAACTCAAGTTTGAAAAGGACAAACTTTGTGATGCTTGTCAAAAGGGGAAACAAACTAAAAATTCTTTTCAAAGTAAAAACATTGTTTCCACCTCTAGACCACTTGAATTACTGCACATTGATTTGTTTGGTCCCTCTAGAACTATGAGTTTAGGTGGCAATTATTATGGGCTTGTAATTGTAGATGATTACTCTAGATTTACTTGGACTTTGTTTTTGAAATCCAATAGTGATGTTTTCCATGCTTTTAGAAAAATGGCCAAGCTTGCACAAAATGAAAAAGGTAGCAAAATTATCTCAATAAGAAGTGATCATGGTGGAGAATTCCAAAATGAACATTTTGAAAAATTTTGTGAAGAAAATGAAATTAACCATAATTTTTCAACTCCAAGAACACCTCAACAAAATGGTGTTGTGGAGAGGAAAAACAAATCTCTTGAAGAATGAGCTAAAACTCTTCTTATTGAGACAAATTTGCCAAAATATTTTTGGACTGATGCTATAAGTACAGTTTGCTACACTTTGAATAGATTAGTTATAAGGCCTATTTTAAAGAAATCTCCTTATGAGCTATACAAAGGTAGAAAACCTAACATTTCTCATTTGAGAGCTTTTGGTTGCAAGTGTTTTGTATTAAACAATGGGAAAGAATCACTTGGAAAATTTGATGCTAAAGCTGATGAAGCAATTTTCCTTGGATATTCATTACATAGTAAAGCTTATAGAGTTTTCAACAAAAGAACAATGTGCATGGAAGAATCTGTACATGCGATTTGTGATGAGTCTAATTCCTCTAAAGAGGAAAAGAAGTGTGATGTAGATGCAGGTCCTATGGAAGAATTTATTCAGCTTAATGATTCAATCAATAAAGAGAAATAAGAACCAAGTGCTGAAATGAAACCATCAACTCCTGTTCAAGAGCCTAAAGATTGGAAAACAACAAGAGATCTCTCACTTGATAACATCATAGGTGAAGTTTCAAAAGGAGTATCTACTAGATCTTCATTAAGAAATCTATGTTGTAATATGGCTTTTGTTTCTCAAATTGAACCTAAGAATATTGATCAAGCCTTACATGATGAACATTGGATGCATGCCATGCATGATGAGTTAAATCAGTTTCAGAGAAATGAAGTTTGGGAACTTGTTCCTAGACCATCCTCTCTCAAACCTATTGCTACAAAATGGGTATCTAGAAATAAACTTGATAAAAGTGGAATCATAGTTAGAAATAAAACTAGATTGGTTTGTAAAGGTTACAACCAAGAAGAAGGCATTGACTATGAGGAAACTTATGCTCTAGTTGCAAGATTGGAAGTCATTAGGTTATTGCTTGATTATGCATGTTTAATGGATTTTAAACTTTTTCAAATGGATGTCAAAAGTGCCTTTTTAAATGGATACATTGAGGAGGATATATATGTTGAACAACCTCATGGTTTTACTAATTTTAAACATCCAAACTATGTTTTTAAACTTAAAAAGGCCCTTTATGATTTAAAGCAAGCCCCTAGATCTTGGTATGAAAGACTAAGCAAGTTTCTGCTTGAACAATCTTTCACTAAAGGTCATGTTGACAAAACCTTGTTCATCAAAAGGCATAAGAATGATATCTTATTGGTTCAAGTATATGTTGATGATATAATCTTTGGTTAAACTAACCATGTGCTTTACAAGGAATTTTCTGCAGCTATGCAAAAAGAATATGAAATGTCAATGATGGGAGAATTAACATTCTTTCTTGGACTTCAAGTGAAGCAAATGAAGAATGGAAATTTTCTCAATCAATCCAAGTATTGCCTTGAAGTGATCAAAAAATTTGAAATGGAGAAAAGTAAAGATGTTGCAACTCCTATGGCAACATCAACCTATCTTGATTCAGATGAAAGTGGAAAGAGGGTTGATGAGTCAAAATTCAGAGGAATGATTAGATCATTATTATATTTGACAGCTAGTAGACCAGATATAATGCTTAGTGTTTGGTTGTGTGCAAGATATCAAGCAAATCCCAAAGAGTTTCACCTAACAGTAGTCAAAAGGATCCTCAAATATCTCAAGGCTACACTAAAAGTTGGTCTTTGGTATCCCAAAGGTGCTTCAATTAATATTATTGATTATTCTGATTCTAACTTTGCAGGATGTAAGTTAGATAGAAAAAACACTAGTGGAACTTGTCATCTTCTTGGAAGTTCATTGATCTCATGGCATTACAAGAAACAATCTTGTGTTACTTTGTCAACTGCTGAAGCTGAATATATCTCAGCTGGAAGTTGTTGTGCACAAAGTCTATGGTTGAAGCAACAATTACAAGATTTTGGAGTTGAATTGAAAGAAATACCTTTGCTATGTGACAACACAAGTGCTATCAACATTTCAAAGAATCCAATAATGCACTGAAGGATCAAACATATTGAGATAAGGCATCATTTTCTCAGAGATCATGTTCAAAGAGGTAATATCAAAATTGATTTCATTGACACTAATAATTAATTGGTTGATATCTTTATTAAACCATTGGCTAGAGATAGATTCTATGCTCTTAGAAACATGTTAGGAATTTTGGATGAATATAATCTTTCTTAGCTTGAATGCTCTGATACCATGTTGTATGCCTTTTCAAGTGAAATGCTTTGTAAATTGAATCCTTCATCACAAAATCATAAATTCTCAAGTTATGTTGCATAATCCTGATAAATTTGCAAAATTCTCCGTAATAATCGATTAAGTATCAGATTAATCGATTAAAATCATTAAAATCCTCATTCAGTATGAAAATTGAGCTTATGTAGTTGATTACACTACCAAAATAATCGATTATTCTTTCTTTTTGAAAATTGGTCTCTTCTGTAATAATCGATTACTCATCGGATTAATCAATTATAATGACCAAAATATGTTTTTCAATGTAAATGTTCACTGGAATAATCGATTACAGTGAATGGTAATCGATTAAAAGGCTAAAAATCAATTTTTTCAAAATTCAATATCTTCTAGAATAATCGATTACATGTCGGATTAATCGATTACACAAGCTAAACTATGTTTCTGAAATTCAAACCTCTCCATGATAATCGATTAAATCATGAAATAATCGATTACACATTGTCTTCTACCTCTGAATGGATGCAAAATAATCGATTACATTACAAGATTAATCGATTACTGTGTGTGCTATTAGCGTTTCTGCATATGAAATAATCGATTACACAAGAATAATAATCGATTATTTGTGGAGTTACTGCAAAATCTGACAGATTTTCTTGGAAGTTGTAACTGCCCAACTCCCACCTAATTCAAATTTAAATCCTCTGCAGTGAGTTAATTTGTTCTAACAGCTATTTTATTCAAAATTTCAAATACTTGCAGCCTAAAATCTTCTATAAATAGAACCTTTGCTCTAAGGCAAAATCACACCTAATCTTTCTACCTTCTAAACCTTTGTTTTCTTTATTTTGTGTGCTTAGAATCCTTATCTAGGATGTCTACCTTTAAGAGAGCCAAAATCCCTAAGAGAAAGGCTGATGAATCTTCAAACCCCCCTTCTCCAAATAGGTTAGACCTTTGGTTCACAATTGAGAAGGATCGTATGGCCTATCTTCAGTTTAATGCCATCAAACAAGTATGTTCTCCTAAATACTTAGAGCTTGATTGGTTCATTAGGGAAGGCTTTCAATTTCCTGCCTTCATAGAAACCCAGGGTCTTAGGAAGTTTGTGGAGTTAAAGGGTACTTTTTACCCTGAATTGGTCAAGGTGTTCTACACCTGTGCCAAGGGATCCATGGATGGGATACTGAGGTCCCAAGTTAATGGAGTGCCCATGGTAATTACTCATGAAGTGTGGGAAGCAGTTGTTGGTATCTCCTTTGAAGGAGAAAGAAAATTTGATGAAAATCCTGAGGGCTACAATAGGGTCGACACCTATAGAGAAATGCTTAGTGATCCACACATGAGATTGAAAACTAGGCTAGGTACTGGACCCATGACCCATGAGGATATGCTTCTGCACTATATTATCACTTATATCCTCACACCTAGAGCCACAAACCATGCCCAAGCAACTGATGAAGATAGGTTTTTGCAAATTTGCAAAGCTCAAGTTTTTCAAAATTTGGTTCCCTCAATTAACTTCAAGTCCAACTTATAATCAATCAAGAATTTGGCATGTTCAAAGCCAAAAAAGGGGAGATTGTTGGATATAGGGGGAGCTTCATGAAGAATGGAAGGATTTGATTCAAGATTGGTTTTGAGCTTTCAACATGCTTGGATGCCTTGAAGTGTTGTAATTGATTCAAGTGTAAGAGAAAGGCTAATCTGATGATCCATTATTTGCATTCATTCATTCATTCATTCATTCATAAACTTAAATGTTTTCATAAAGAATAACAAAGCTTTTATAATTTGGTTAAGGTTTTAATCTGATTGAAAGGTTTTTGGAAAAATGTTATTTTCATTAGTTTAATCGATTACCTTACTAATATAATCGGATCCATACCCTGGCCCTCATCATCGGAACCGGACCGTGACGAATCAAGAGATGAATCAACCATCTATGACAATGTTAATATTAATGAAACAATATAATAATTGACAAATTAATAGCTTAAAATTATTAACTTAACATAAACCCCCAATTTTGTAAAACATAAACCCTAAATTTGTGAACCCTAAACCCCCAATTTTGTAGAACCTCAACCCTAAGATTTATGAACACTAAACCAACACTTATATCAACCCTAAACACTAAATTTTATGAAGCCTAAACCCCCATTCATGTCAACCCGAAACCCTAAAATTTGTGAACCCTAAACCCCCAATTTTGTAAAACCTCAACCCTAAGATTTGTGAACACTAAACCAACACTTATATCAACCCTAAACCCTAAACCCTAAACCCTAAACCCTAAACCCTAAACCCTAAACCTCAAACTTGTGAACCCTAAACCAACAATTATGTCAACACTAAACCCTAAATTTTGTGAACCCTAAACCCCCATTTATGTCAACCGAAACCCTAAACCACCTAAACCCTAAACCTAAACTTGTGAACCCTAAACCAACAATTATGTCAACCCTAAACCCTAAATTTTGTGAAACCTAAACCCCCATTTATGTCAACCCGAAACCCTAAACCCCCTAAACCCTAAACCCTAAACCTAAAACTTGTGAACCCTAAACCAACAATTATGTCAACCCTAAACCCTAAATTTTGTGAAACCTAAACCCCCATTTATGTCAACCCGAAACCCTAAACCCCCTAAACCCTAAACCCTAAACCGAAAACTTGTGAACCCTAAACCATAAATTATGTCAAACCCTAAACCCTACATTTTGTAAACCGTAAACCACTAACTTTGTAAAACCAAAACCCTAAAATTGAACTAACAAAACATTGTCATATCATTTTAATTTAACAACTAATCCTTGAACCCCCAACCCTAAACCCTAAACAATACATTTTCTAAACCCTAAACCATACATTCAGTCAGCCCTAACCCCTAACATTTGTAAACATTACACCATTACCCGTAAACCCTAAACCATACATTCAGTCAGCCCTAACCCCTAACATTTGTAAACACTACACCATTGCCCGTAAACCCTAAACACTAAACCTAGGTTTTGTCAACCCTAACCCATTACCACTAAACCCTAGGTTTTGTAAACCCTAAACCATTACCCCTTAACCCTAATCCCTAAATCCTACACACTCTACCCTAAATCATGCACATCAATACCCTAAGCCTAAATCATCAACAACACTAAATATACTTAACAGTTTTCTACAAATATAATAATACCTGACAGTTGCTAACAATTTCGTATAGCCCTAACAATTCTATTATTTAATAATATAACATTTTAAATAATATGCATGAATAGTAATTTACTTACTTGTTCGCAGAGCTTAAACACACGTATATCACTCGCAAACTAACAGAGCTTCGCTGCAGAGGAAAATCTCTCACAAATCCTAGAGAGATGGACTAGAGAAAGCTTTAGAGAGAAGGTGAAAGGTTACAAATGGTAAAAAGTAACTTCCGGGAGGCATTTATAGGCAGCTGAACACGTCTAGCATGGGCTGGAGTGGTCACGCCCAGATTAGGCGTGACCAGTCATGCCTAATCTGGGCGTGACCACTCCAGCCCAGGCTGGACGAGTTCAACTGCCCCAGATTTGTAATATGTTTGGAAAATGCCCCAAATGCGTAATTTTTTATTAAAAATGTATTATTTGGGTTCTTTTGCCCCTCTGTTTGCCCCTGTTTTTGGTTCATATTTTGGTAAAATTTTGAATTGCATGTATGCTAAGATTTAGGGGGAGGCTAGGTGAAAAATTAAAACCTATCAATTGTTATTGTGCTTAATTGAATTACTCATGAAGAATATGTGCTTTAACACTTGGTCTTTGGCAAGGTATGTTTAAATTTTCAGGTATACACAAAGCTCAATCATTAAAGCTCTGAAACAACACGGATGTTCAAAGGAATTCCCAAAGTAACTGTGCTTAATCAAATTAAAGATTTGGCATGTTTAAAGCCAAAA
>PYAF01002227.1:1757-25211 GCA_007407185.1 Glycine tomentella | reverse complement strand
CTCTGTAATTGTTACCCTAAGGGTGCTTAGATCAATTTTCAAGCATCCCAGAGTGTTTATAAAATTCCCTCCTTAAGATATCTTGCTAAAATACCTAGGGGTAATTTGGTCATTTCCCTTAAATCCTTCTGTATTGTCTCTAGTTAACATTTTACCCCAATATTTGACTGTGATTCCAAAATTTTGGGGTGTTACACATATAGTCCATGAACACTGCTGGGGCATTCGTCAGACCAAAGGGGATGACCTGATACTCAAAGTGACCATACCTAGACCGGAAGGCTGTCTTCGGTATGTCTGCAAGCTTGATCCAAATCTGATGATATCCGGATCTCAGGTCTATCTTAGAGAACACTCTGGCTCCCCTCAACTGATCTAACAGATCATCAATACGAGGCAAAGGATACTTATTCTTAATAGTAACCTTATTCAGCTGTCTGTAGTCAACACAGAGCCTCATACTACCGTCCTTCTTCTTCACGAAGATTATCGGTGCTCCCCAAGGCGAAACACTCAGTCTGATAAACTGCTTGGACAATAGGTCCTCCAACTGCACCTTCAGCTCTCTAAACTCCAGAGGAGCCATACGGTAAGGTGCCACAGATATCGGTCCTACACCAGGAACCAGATCAATGGAGAACTCAATCTCTCTTTCAGGTGGTAGCTGAGTAATCTCCTCAGGAAACACATCCACAAAATCGCTAACCACCGGGATCTGCGACAGATCAACACTTGGCTTATCTTCAGTCACACATAAAAAGATATAGCCCTGAGCTCCTCCCCTGAGTGCCTTGCGAGCTTGCAGGACAGATAGGAAAGAGGTGGAACTCGAACCAGCTCCATCAACATCACGCCATACTTGGCCAACCAATCCATACCCAGAATGATCTCACCCGACATCTCTCACTGGATGCAGTGGTAACCTCCATCGAAGGAGAAAAACTAAACATAGGCAATTTCAGTCTATTTGCAATCACATCCTGAATAAAGGAATGCGTAGCCCCAGAGTCAAACAAGACTCTCACATCACAAGCATCGATCAGAACCGTACCTCTGATCAAGTCAGGAGCTCTGACTACTTCTCTGGAATCCACTGTATACACCCGACGTGATGTGGGTGTTGTCATCTCAACTGGTGCAGCCTGTGCACGACCCTCTGCCTGCGTGCACTCACGAGAAATATGGCCTGACTTGCCACATCTGAAACAGATAATCTGACCTGAGGGGCACGATCCCCAGTGCTCCCTCCCACAAGCTGGACACTTCGGAGGTTGCCTCCTCCGAGCTAAGCCACTCTGACTAGAGCCTCTCTTGAATCTATCAGAAGAGGTAGAGACTCTCAGATCCTTGCCCTTACCCTTTCCAGGTGGGCCAGAACTGTTGGGCCTTCTCCCCTCCTGTCTGACTGAGGGAGAAGACTGACTGCCTCGGTGTCTGCGAAGCATGTCCTCAACTTGGCGGCACTGCCTCACCAAGCTATCCATGTCACGGGATCTACTGCCCGCAACCCGCTCCTCTATGCTCTCCCTAAGTCCCCTCTGGAACTTACCAGTAAGTATATCAGCATCTGGTAAAGATCTCCTGAAGTGAGCATATTTGGCCAGCTCATTAAACTTGGCCAAGTACTCATCCACAATCAAGTTCCCCTGAACAAGACCATCAAACTCTGCCTGCTTCTGCTCTCTAGCATCCCTGGGAAAGTATCTGTCCAGGAAACAAGCCTCAAACATCTGCCAGGTGATCACATCTCCCCGGCCTCTCAACAACTGATGTGTGGTGGTCCACTACTCATGGGCATCACCCTGAAGCATATAGGTCGCATACAGCAACATCTGGTGATCGGGGCACTCCATTACCATGAATATCTTCTCCAAAGCCTACAACCATCAAGTTGCAGCAACAGGATCATAACCACCAAAGAACACTAGAGGGTCATGCTTACGGAAAGTGATAAGCATCTTCCCTCTGGCTGCAACATCATCTTTAGCCTCAGTATGGGAAACCTGGTCCCCTCTCATGTGGCTACCACTAGCCTGATGGCGGCTACCCTCACCATCATGTGTCGGAGGTGTGGAGGATACTCTATCATCTATCCTCAAAGTTTTCACCTCCTCAAGCAACTCCTGATTAGCCTTCATCAAGGCTTCATTCATCTCTCGATTAGCAGCCATCTCATGCTGCATAGCCTCCTGCATCTGCCTATTTACAGCCAACTCATGCTGCATGGCTGCCAACGCAGCCGCCACTGGATCAGGCTGGGCATTTGTCGCCCTATTGTTGTTTCTGGATCTCGTCATGACACTACACATGTACACCAAACAGTGAGTTGATCAGGCCCACAACTAGTGTCCACACATGCAATAGTCATGTCAAATTCAAACAACAGTCAAGAGCAACACACAAACCATACATAATGCTTCCATCAAGAAGCTGCTCTGATACCATAAAATGTAACCCCCCGTGTGCACCCGGTGTATTAACATTATATTATTATCAGATTAGTGCTTAATCACTTTAATTAAAAACTTTGCGGAAGCATAAATCGGAAACCACATTTCTTGATTACATTATGTATGGAATATAAAACATCTCGACACAACAACACAAGCAACACAACCCAAGCCCCTGCTGATCCAGAATCACATAACATAACCATAGGCAGATAACCACAAATTATCTCAACAGATAAACAGGAGGAAACATCAATACATAACATAAACTCGTTATGTACATATATATCATCTAACACTCGAAGTGTCTATACAAAAGAATAAGCATCCGCGTGCTTTTGATCTCACAGACCCTTCCTCACACGAGGGCATACAAGGTCTATACAAATACAAAAGAAATACATGTATGTGTATGCACACACACATCTTCCCTCTACAAGGGTACAAAACATCATCAAAACACATCTGAGCTACCCAGCTCTCCCTGCTGCCGCACGACCAAGCAGTCACTGGCTCTACTAAGGCCTCCCGCCCTGAGACCGCTCCTTTCTGCCAGAAGAGTCACCTGAAATAACATAAGTCCCACACGGGATGAGATATAAATCTCAGTAAGCTCAGGGTCCTTGGAGGCATCTCCTCCACCCTGGCTCACTTTCCATGACACACGTCATCTAGGAATCACAAACATACTGGCCTCCAGGCCCGGCCCATCGGCCCTCATAACAATACAAGCACGTCATCTAGCTCTAATGTAAGGTGGATCGCATCAACACCAAACCTTAGTGTGAGACTGGAACTCACACCCGTGCCATCCCATCGGGAGCTACCCCTTACGCATGGACGCACGTATATGGTACCTCCCAGAATAGGCAATCAACCGCGACGGGACACACCTATCTCTTGGTTTTAAGGGATCATCATCACCCTGGGATCATCATCGCCCACGAGCAAACCAAACTAGGAGGTGCGCTCTTCTCCTAGGGAGGTCTATATCTATCTAACTGACCAGAAGATCTAACAACAAGTATCATACATATACAAGCATAGATATAAGCACACTTATCATTATGAGTAATGCAACAACCATCAATGCATGCATCATGAATGCAACCATCACTCCCTCGGAGTATGGTGGAGCACAAGCAGTGGGAAACATCCCCAAGGGACCAAGAACTTACCTGGCAAAGTCGAGCTTTGCAGTTCTTTCCCTGCTCTGTGGTCTACACCACTGACACCCTCGGTGTCACGCCCTATACAAGGCACGCAAGCTCATATCAAAGCTAATTCAACCACACAAGGCATAAGCATAATAACACGGTTCTCAACCGTCACAAAGAAAGGTACCTCAGTCCTTTCAAAACCACTAAGTCCTCTAACTTAAGGTTTATCAGAGTCCATCAATTCATTTACCATATATAGACCCTCTGTGGTCTAGCTTGGCCTAGCCAAAGCACTAGAGTCTTCACAAGACTCGGTAAAAGCCAACACAAAGAGCTCTAAGCTCTATACAGACCATAGCTCAAGAATTCCCAAATTAGCTTGAACGGTTTCCATTATACACAAGACACCATTCATATGGCCTCTCAGGCAAATCAAAACCATATATCAAGGCTCTTACATGTCACAACATAGCCAAGCAACTCAGCATACTAATATACATGCATCACATAGAGCCAAGAAATCAAAGTTCACCAAACTAACATTTGAGAGTTAATCCTTCATCCTCACAACATTCTAAACACATGTTTCTAAAGGATCCAAGACTAATACTAGCTCTATCACAAGTGGGTCACTATTCACCCAAAATCCCAACACACAAATCAAGCGGTGAATCTCGAGTTTCTTACCTCAAAGATGACAAGGAAGGCCCAAGGACGACTCCCCCTAGCTCGGGTATCCACGAATCACCGCCATTCCTCACTGAACTCGAGTTCTACGAACTTCCCTTGAGAAAGGGATTCTCAAATTTGGGGTTTCTAAGGGAATTTGATGAAGGATTCAAGCTCACCAAGTGTTTCTAGCAAGTTTGGTGTATCAAGGAAGTGATTTGGGTCACAAAACAAGGGATTGAGAAGCTTGGAAGCTCATCAATGGCTGCAGGTCGTTCAAAGGAAGAAGAGAGGAAGTTTTCTCTCCAAAAACGTGACCTGACCCTTTTTATAGTGGGTCTGCTCGAGCTGCCGTGCCATTCGCGCCTCTTTGGCGCTGATAGTGCCAGCTTACAGAGCCCACGACGCCAACCGCGCCAATTTCCAGAACCAATGGCGCCATCCGCGCCAACTCGGCGCCACTCGTGCCCCCTTCAAAGAAAAGAAGGTCCTCTGGATGGTCTGGCGCCACTCGCGCCAACCTGATGCCATTGGCGTCAACCTCCAATGTGCCCGGCGCCACCCGCGCCACTGCGGCGCTACTCGCGCCGTCAACCAGTGTGCATGGCGCTGATCGCGCCACACCGGCGCTACTCATGCCACATCTCAAACTTGATTTTCCTCTGAGAAACCTGGCGCTACCCGCGCCACATCTGACGCCATCCGCGCCAGATCTCAGGGTCATTATAAGAACAACTTTTACACAAAACGTCAAATTGTAGGCATATTCCTTCTGTCAAATGATGGGCTATATATAGCCAAAATGGGACCCAAACATGCCTGGCTAGGGCGTGTTTAAACACGCCTGGCTAGGGCGTGTTTAAACACGCCTGGCCTGGGCGTGTTAGGGTGCACCATTTGCCCAATTTCTTTCTGCCTTGCACCATTTGCCCAATTTTTTAATTAAATTGTATTATATTTAATTTTTTGTTCAAATTATAATAATACCCCTAGATTTGTACTAATTATACATGTACTCCCCTCGCTTGAGACCATTTCTTTGGCACCCCTCCTTTAACAATGTTAACTGTTAAATTATTTTAAGTGAATTACATTAATATCCTATCCTATTCCCTTTCTGTTTCCAAAATCTCGTTCAAAGTTCCCAATTTGACTGGTTGTCGACGATGGGGAAAGGAGGCAGTTAAGTTCCAGTAAGAAGAAGCCCTAGCCGATCGCTGACGATGCTCCCACCGACTTCATGGTAGCCCCCATGGTGCCTTCGATTTCAATCCCAAAGAACACTCATGCCCGAACCCGACATGTCATTATTTACAGTTGAAGCGACATTGTCGTTGTCACTCTCAGTCAAAGCAAAATTGAAGATCTTCATGTGTTCCGTTCAATGTTCGGACACATGGAGGGGTTGTGAAGAGGTTGAAGAAAGATGTGAATAGTGTGGAAAGGGTTCAATATAGCGTTCCAAAGACATTGGCAATTAAGGTGTTGAATCAGATAAGGATAGCACCTAAAGATGTATTCAATCAAATTGATGTGTTCAATCAGATGAGGGTTCCATAGATATTTGGGTTTTCGACGTGGTATGGGTGGAAGAGATGGGGTATGAGTTTTGACAGCAGGTAATGGTGTTTGCGATAGTGGACCTCACCAATAAAAAAAATAGAATAGTCTTTGCAGTATAAATTTAGGCTTGGTTCATACATAGTAATTTTTATTGTTGAGTTACCCGGAAAGAGTAGGTTTAGTTATGTAGGTTTGCTTGTTGGTATTGTTTATTATTCATAACATGTATATGCTGGAATTGTTTTTTGAAGACGTTGCTGCTGTTTTTTTTTCTCTTGTATTTTCCTTATCTGTGTTTTGTTTGCAACTTTGGTATTGCAACTTATCGAGTTAATGTGTAACTACCCGCTGGAAATTCATGTATTCTTGAATGATGTTCTTATATTTTTTGTAAAACACTTTTTTTTTTATTCTTAGAGCATCTTTAATTCTGGATCTTGGGGATAGATCTTAATCTGAAGATCTAACTTTCTCCAAATCCAGCAATAAAACACTCATCAAGATCTCCATGTTGGAGATCTAGTTCTTCTATAAGAACTCTTAAGATCTGCACAGATTTCAAAAAAATAATATTCATCAACAACAGTAATAATAAAACGCGAGAGGTAATGGATCCATTGGAATAAAGTAAGAACACAACAAACAGAAATGAAGAAGAAAAACAAACAACCCAGTGGAAAAAGAACGGAAAAAAAAAACATACCAGGGGGAAGGGGAAGGGGGTCACGAGCGCGTGGAGGAAAGGGGAGGTGGGGGATCGCTCACGCGGAGGGTAAGGGGTTGGCCGCGACAGAGGGGTATAGGAAGGTGGAGGGCCGCGACGGAGGAAGAAAGGGAGGTGGGGGGGTCGCGCACGGAGGGGAAGGGGTTGGCCGCGGCGGAGGGAGATGGGAAGGTGGAGTTGCGACGAAGAAGGAAGAAGAAGAAAAGGTGGAGTGAAGAGAAGAAAAGATGGTTATGGAAGCTGAAGAAGTGAATAGAAGAGAGAGGGAGGAGAGAAAAAAAGAAAAGTGAACGTTGAGGAGGATGAAAAAAATGAAAAAAAAAAAAAAAGAAAAGTGGCACTGTGGGATCCATGTGAGACCCATTAAACTTTATCTAAGATCTCAAAATGAGATCTACTACCACTAAAGAGGTCTAAGATCCTAATTTGGGATCTACTACTAAAGATGCTCTTATACAATTGGTTGATGCTTTTATATTGTTAACAAGTTTTGCGATGAGGGCATTTTCAGGATAGAAAAGTTCGTAAAAAACATGGGTCTATCACATGCTCACACATACAAATGGAGTTAACAATATTAAAGGGAAATGGGGTTTCACTTTAACTAGAATCGAAAAGTTAGAAGATTTTGTATAGGATAAAAAAAAGGAAGGGGTATATATAGAGGTGTCAAAATAGGCAAGCTTGGCCCACATGTGTTGTCCCACCATGGATTGAGCACAAAATGAATTGAGTTAGCTTGAAAAGGTTATTGCCATTTACATCCCATTTTTCTAAGTACATCGTTGTACCCTTTTCCACCTCTCAATTACTCATTATATTCTTTTTCTTAAAGAAGTACACTCATTTTGATTTCAAGAAATGTATTTCCAAAATCACATATACCTATTCCAGAAATGTATCTCCAGAACTATGATTCATAGTTCTAGAGATATACTTTTGGAATAAGTATATATTTTTCAATAAAATACCCCTTAAGAATTAAGATGGTTGATAAGAAATAAATAAAAAATGATAAACACTTATCTTATACTCATGTTTGTTAGTTTTATTTTTATCCTATCATTAGTGTTCTTTAAATCCTATCTAAAATCTTATTTTCATTTTATCTTTGCTATTCTTTAAACCCTAATTTTAAACGATATTCGCCATATATTCATCATATAATACTGCATTTCCATCATTATTATACAATATTTTGTGTTTTCCTTCATATGAAACTGTGTTTCAAGATACATTCATCACTAACTTCATATATTATACACCTTAATTACAAAGCAAAGCTTTTGATGAGGTTTCTTTCCTTTAAGTGTGTTCTTTCATTTTCTAATCCAAGTCTACGGCAACAATTCAGTGTCACATGAAGTTAGTGATAAACATATCTTAAAACGCATTGTCACATGAAGGAAAACACAAAAATCGTATAATAATGATGAAAACGCGGTATTATATAATGAATATATGGTAAAGATAGTTTAAAATTAGGATTTAAACAATAATAAAGATAAGATGAAAATAAGTTTTTATATAAGATTTAAAGAACACTAATGATAGGATGAAAATAAGATTAACAAACATGGGTATAAGATAAGCATTTATCATCTTTTCTTTTTTATTTTCCTTCAAGCATCTTAATTCTTAAATGATATTTTATTGAAAAATATATACTTATTCCTGAAGTATATCTCCAGAACTGGAGATGCATTCCATAATAGGTATATGTGATTCTAAAAATACATTTCTAAAAAGCAAAAAGAATGTACTTCTTTAAGAAAAATGGTATAATAAGTAATTGAGGTGTAGAAAGAGGGTATGTGGTGTACTTAGAAAATTGGAGTGTAAATAGTAAAAACCCATAAAAATATCAACCCAATCTAATCCACCACTCGTTGGTTGGTGATGGATTAGATAAGTTGTCTCACCAAATTTATAAAAATAAAAAAATCAAATAAAAAAAAACATTTTTCTTTTTTCTTTTTTTAAAAAATATAATATTTTTCCATCAAAGACATCTATTAATTCAAATACGAACACAAATAATATGCAAATATCTAAAATAATCATTCAAATATCTAATATTATCATTCAAGTAATCATTCATTAGAGTGCCTCAGATACGTAAATATCATTCAAAAATCTTAAAATACCTAAGTCTTAAAATAAAATCAAATTGTCCAAACATTTTTCCTAGTTCAACAACAATAAAATCTTAAAATTAAAATTTAAAATATCAATTTTAGTTTAAGTGGATTCCGATTCGAACCCACCTAACTCATAGGTAAAGTGAGTCGAGTTACACTTTGATCAGTATCCTAAAATTTTTCAATTTTTCAATTCGATTTAGCATGAGCCGAGTTTACTTGGAAACCTGTTTTGATACCTCTAGATACATAAGTACACATCTCAGGAAAGGAAGGTTTATGTAATTTGTTCTTTTAAGTTTACTAACTGTATATATAGTTAATTGGCCCTTTATAAAATTAGTTGCACTTGTTAGCATAAGAGTTATAAGCTTACAGGTTAGAATTGATGGACTACGTCTGAAATACTGTTTTGTCTATTATCTTCTACATTGCTGTGTCTGGTTTCTGCAATAGTGCTTGGTTTTAAAACAAGTACTCCATTTTGAAAGGTTTTGGTTTTCGCTTCTTCACCTTAGAAAAGCTATTTGGTTAGGTTATTTTAAACTTGATTCAATATTATTTCCCCTCTTTCTGTGACGCTGTTGCAGCTATGAATTCTGGTAATGATACAAGTCAAAGTTAGGGATGAATTCTGGTAATGATGCAAGTCAAAGTTGGGGGTGAATTCTGGTAATGATGCAAGTCAAAGTTAGGAAGGAAAAACTTTTGTTGATCTATATACCTGCATCGATCATTAATTCTCTTGTCAACAATTAAACAATTCACTTCAATTAATTTTCTCATCATTTACGAAACAACTTACATTAAGGAACCGAATCTAAATTTGGACTCCGCGTCAGGGTGTAAAAGTAATCTAAAATAGCACCTTATATGAGTTTAATTTACATTAATTTTGATTGCTATTGCTCCCTTACAAGAATAAACTATATGCAAAGCTACTTGGTGCCAAAAACATTTCCTTTTGATTTAAGCATTTTTAGCAATTTTTTTTGTTTTTTGAGAAGCAAACATTTTGAGCATGTAATCCTACCGATAGTTGAGCCCTTGCTATAATATTATAGGGATTTAAAAGCTTTGCAAATTATTAACTGATAAACCACATAAAAATAATCAAATCAAAATTTTTTCGCCAAGTTTAGAATACATATGGAAACAACCAATTTATTGGTATATCTTACACTTCATAAAAAAAGGTAGTTCCCAGAGGGGAATCTGACAAATACTATACTATCTCACGCTTAGGCATTTAAGAGTTTTCTGATTCCTGCTTTTTGTTCATCAGTGAGCCTAGTTGGGAACTTGATATTAAACTTAATCCTCAAATTCCCCTTCTTTGATGGATCTTTTGGAAGTGGCATTCCTTCTCTTGGGACAACCTCTTCATAATTAGGATGAATAACATTGTTGATTGGTATGGTTAAATTTCTACCATCTAGGGTAGTGAGGTGCACTGTGTAACCAGTTAATGCCTCTGCAAGAGAAATCTTCTGGGTGACAACAAGATCATTTCCGTCACGAGTGAAGACGCCGTGCGGTTTTTCGTCGATGATGAAAACAAGGTCTGCAGGCGTCACGTTTGGCTGTTCATTTCCCTTTTCAGGAAATGTGATCTTTGTTCCTTTCTTCCAGCCAGGCTTGACATTAATGGTCAAGATTTCCTCTACTGCCATGGTTTTTCTGCACCACAATGAAAGAGAAAGCGTGGTTTGAGACAGAATGAAAATTAACAAGTAATTATCAAAAGAGACTGCAAGTACACTCTGAATGCACATTAAAATAATCCTTGAACATCACAATTTCATTAAAAAAGATTATGTGTATACACGCCTAAAGGGGCATTGCTCATAAGATCGTAGAAAAAAGACAAGGGTTTATACATTTATGCATTTTTGTCATGTTAGCATAACTATACAATATGATTATAGAGTAGAAGTTCTTTGCCAAGCACTTACTGACTTGTTAGATCAATAACCCTTATTATTTCAAGCTTAAATTCATAAATTCATTACTGGGAACACAATAAATACATTGAAATAAAACACTAACAGAACATCCACCATCACCATCCGTCAAATGCCTCACAGACAAACTGAAGTAATTTTTGTATACTTTTTAGAAGTTAATACCTGGAAATATATAAAAAATCCCAAGGCAAAACTATCGCAATTAAAAGTGTTTCAATTCAATTCTAAGCTATTGTAAGGACTTAAAGAATGTCTTGAACACAAAGATGAGAGGATGTACAAACTTTACGGGGTATATAAGATAAGTGCAGGATGTTTCACAGTACAAATAACATTGTTGATTATAATTACTAGAAAGTAGCACGTAATTTTCTTCTTCAAACAATAAAGCAAACGACACTAACAAAAAGACAGTTTATGCATTACCCATTGTGTAAACTAAAACACCTATCAATCGAGGCTTGAACATTGCACAGAGAAGATAGAATAGATGCACTAAAAAATATAGCAAATCACTCGATAGCTAAAGAGCATTCACAAAGGACAGCCGATGAGCAAGTTCTCAATTGTAATTTTTCAGGCCAAGCAATCAACATAAGTGAAAATAGCAGACTGCAGTCATGAAAATTGGGATCAATTAGTTTCTCCTTAGTGAATCCATATATACTTTTTCTACAACCAATTGAAAGTTCAACCATTTTCAGTCATGCACAAAATTAACATATTAGATATCATATCACATACACGACAACAAAAACTAAGAAAGCCAGAAGATTCTCAAACATAGAAGAAGAAATAGCAAGGCAATAACTTCTACTCACCCACTAGCATCTGCAATTTCTCTAGAGATCTTCATCTTCTTTGTAATCCCTTTATATATCTCCTCAAGAGTGCAGGGCAATTTGTTCTCAATGGGAGGAGCTTTCCGAGGTGCACCTTGACTCATATGTACTCCTCCCCCTTCCCCAAAAGATGCAAACATATCATCACCAAACATTCCACCAGGGAACCTTGATCTCATGCCACCGCCACTGCCGCCACCACCTCTCCCACCCATTCCACCAAATGGGCTTGAGAACCCAAAGAACTCTGCAAAAATGTCATCGGCGTTCCTCGGATTGAACCGAAACGAACCCGGGATATCTCCTGTGGAGAAGAAAGTAGTTCCAGTTCCAGCACCGCCAGCATCAGGAGGAGGAACCTGACCCTTCAGACCCTCTTCTCCATATTGATCATAGATTGCTCTTTTTTGGGGATCACTAAGTACCTTCAATAATCACAACAGAAAAAAAAAAAAAAGTAAGAATCACCCCCAGACCAACCTCTCTATTAGATTTCACTCTTTCACTCCTAATTTCAGAAGAAGAAAAACTCAAAATTTTGGATACCCTAATTGAAAAACATTAGAAATTACAATAGCAGATGAATTAATTCACTCCGAATTTCAGAAAAAACTACAAAATTGCAACACCCCTATGGAAAAACATCAGAAATCACAGTAGAAAAAAAGAAGTGAGCAACACCCAGATGAGAAATATTTGATCGAGTTTCACTATTTAACTCCCAATTCCACAAAAGGATAAAAAAAATTGCAACACCGTTATGAAAACATACCTCGTATGCTTCGGAAATCTGCTTAAACTTAGCTTCAGCTTCTTTCTTGTTGTTGGGGTTCTTATCAGGGTGCCATTTCATAGCAAGTTTCCTATAAGCCTTCTTCAAGTCATCGTCTTTGGCGCTCCTATCAACCTGCAAGATCTTGTAGTAATCCACACCCATCGTTGGTGGTAAATGTGTCTCTTCTTCTTCTACTCTTTTTCTCTTCAGGGTTGCGGTTGTGATACTCCTTCCTTGCTATGCTATGAGCTATCTCACAAAACCACTCAGAGAACTTGTGCTTGGAATTTGAGGTTGTTGATGATGATGGTGTCAAAGGAATAAGGTGTTTAAATCATTCGGGTATTGAAGTTAGTGTTCTACAGGTGTAGGATCTCGATCCTGGTGGAAAGTTCCAGAAACTTACCCGTTGCGGTTGATGGTTTTCTATTTCTTCTAGGATGTTTTGGAAAATCATTGATTGATTGTAAGCTGTTGTCTAGTTTAAAATATATTTTTTCTTGGTAACTATTAATTATTATTAGTACTCTCTTTTATTATAATTTATCATGTAATAAAAAAATTATTTTAAAATAATAATTATTTTAATTTTTAATATTATATTAATTACATTTTTTCATTAATACTTCTTATGATATTAATGACAAATAATAAAATATATAAATAAATTGACAATAATATAAATTAATTTAATAAAATTAATTTTCTTTTGTTATTTATTTTTTTATATAAATAACCTATCATGATTATTATTTTAAGATGGGAGTTCTTGCATAATTTTTGTTAATAAGAGGGTTTGAATTATAATCACTTGCTTTTTTTTCTACAATCATTCATTAAGTCAACTTTATTAACTTTCTAGTTGAAAATATTTAATCAACAATTTATTTTGTAGTGTAAAATATTTTAAGAGAGAAATATTGATTATAAAAAATAATTAATTATTGGAATAAATTAATTAATTTGATTTAACTTGAACACTTATAACATAATATAATGCTATCTAGTTTTGCCATCTAATGTGTATGAAACACAAGATAAAAGTTGATCAAATTCATATCTTATCACAAAAATAATATCGCTATATTTAAAATAAAGATATAAAATCACTTATAAATAATTAGTTAAAAATATTCTTTTGGTTCTTCATGTTTAGTAATTCTTGCTTTGGTCCTTTACGTTTTAAAATCATGTTTTAGTCTTTTTAAATTTGTAATGTTATCCAAAATGGTTAGTTTGTCACCAATTTCACACTAATTTGGTAAGTGTTTTAAATTTTAAAATAATTAATTTTAATAAAATAATCATTTTTAATTGCCAAATTTATTAATTTCTTTAAAATTATAAACCCATATTATATCTTTGAATTTCCTAAGAGGTGATTTGGTTGCTAAGAAGAAAAAATGATTTGGAAGAAATTTTTTACTATTTAGTGTGAGTCCTACCAAGGAGAGACAAGTTGATTGAAGTCATCAACAATTTAACCATGAAAATCCATGGTATAATGAAAAAAACACAGTTTGCTAGTGCAAAGTGAAAGATTTATAATTCATGATTTTATCATTGTTTTTTTTTTTTTTTTATCTATGAGAATCCAAGATAGAGTTAGTAATTTTACAACAATTCACACACCCTTAGAGTAATTTGATTGCTAAGAAGGAAAGATGGTTTGAAAGGAAATTTTTACTATTTAGTGTGCTTCCTACCAAGGACTAACGCACTTACTTGGAGGGGGCCTTAAATTGATCCCCATGACTTTTTTAATATATTAAAGGAGAACAAAAAATATGAATGTAGATTGATTGAAGTGGTCGCCAATTTAACAATGGAAATCCATGTGATAATGAATTAAACACAACATGCTGGTGAAAAATGAAAGATTTATAATCCATGATTTTATCATTGATTTATTTCTATTCATGGAAATCAAAGATTGTGTTAGTGAATTTACAACAACTCTTGCACCCTTATTCAACCAACTAAACTAAACTCCTTTGACTATCATCAATTTGAGATAAGGGGTAATTAGAATCTTCAATGATATCATATTTAAGATAATTATATATATATTATGTAAAAGGAGGGGAAAATATATGAATGAAGGTTGATTGAAGTCATTGGCAATTTAACAATGGAAATTCATAGGAAAATGAAATAAACACAGTTTGCCACTAGAAAATGAAATATTTATAATCCACGATTTTTTCATCAATTTAAAATTAGGGATAATAAAATAAAGAGGTTAATGGTTAAACTTGTTAGTGTCAATTTTTACATACTCAACCAATTAGAATCTTCAATGATATTATATTTAAGATAATTATATATATAACATATGTTTAAGATAAGAGTAAATTACACATACCTCCTTAAAGTTTAAAGAAATTACACATGTCTTTCATTCTTTTGAAAAACATACATATGTCTCCTCAAAGGTTTAAGAAAATTACACACATCTAACTTATGTTTTTAAAACCTACACAAACCCCTTAAATATAGTCTAAACATTTGATAGTAGAAAGCCACATCCATTGACAATTTTGATTAAAAAGGCTAAAAAAGCGACGTAAAAATTTGAAAAACCTAACATTTTCTACAACATACATGTAGGTTCATATGTATCTCAACCTAGTTATAAAAAAAGTGTAATAGTTATTAAAGTTACACTGGTATAACTTTGATAACTATTACTCCATTTTTATAATTTGATATAGAATATAACTTTTATTAATCCAACCATTGAATTATATCTACTTATTACCAAAATTGTTTGTGTCAAATTTTGTTAAAATTGGACAATAGCTACAAAAAGATAATCAAATGATCCATATTTTAGTATATTTTGAAATGTTTATATTTCGTTGATTTTAATCTATATGAACGAGGTAGAATTTTATTTTGGATTAATATGAAATTTTGCATATGTGATCTATGTGAAAGGATTTTTTCAATCCAACAGTGAGTTTTAAGAAATGATTATTCAGTTGAAAGTTATAAAATAATATAATAATTATAAAAATTACATCGGTGGAATTTGATCCCTCCTTTATATATATATATGTATATATATATATATTAGAGTAACTATTTTATTTAGGAGATTTGACTATGTAAATGATAATATTTAAGTTTTTTTTTATACAAAATGCTTCATTTGATCCTTTATATAAAAAACAAATAAGTATTTTTTTTGTCCTAATTATAATAAATATAAACCTACTTTAAGATGTACAATATAAATTGTTAATTTTCTTTTATATCCTTCATTTGTAAAATTTATTAATCGGACACTAACTTAATTTATCATGCATTTATTGATCTATTAACAATATAAGTTACCCCCATGGGTAGGGATATATGAGTAGAGGTATAGTGTCATTAAGTTAACTACTACTTTCACATTAAAAAAAATTAACTACTATTTAATCCAATTAATTTAGAGGTGTTTTCAATGGGGTTCAACCATGCAGGGATAAAGTGCTGGACTTGGTGAAGATTAAATCATGGAGTTGGATCTGTTAGAACAAATTGAAGGAAATGATAAATGACAATCTATTCTTTAAGAAAGAAGAAAGAAAAAGATTTAGGGTCTGATTGGATGCACTAGTGTAGAAGATCTTATAGAAAAAGAACTTATTCAAGAAGCTCTTATCTGAAAAGTTACTTTTACATAAGCTAATTTGATGTTTAGATAATAGATTCTTAAGTGCTTCTTTAAAATAATATGATGTTTGGATGGAATTGTAAAATGTCTTTTACATAATTAAAATTACTAAAAAGGGTATTATATGTTTTGACATTATTTCTAAAAAAGTTTTGATAAAAAATAATTATTTTTTAAAAATAAATTAATCTCATAAAAATATAATTATACATCTTAACATAATTAATTTTCATATTTCAAATGTAATTAATATATTATTGTTTAGTAATGCAATCACTTACATTCTAATTTATAATTTAATTATTATCTATGTAATTATAATTTATAACATAAAATATAAAATATCATTAACCTTGTAATAATATCATCAATAATGTCATCTAATATAAAATTGTTCAAATGTACTCATACCATAAACATACAACCTTTTGTATTCTTAAAAAACAAAGAAATTAAATATATGTTGGAAACATATTTTTTAGAGATTCTCTAAATCGTTCCATTTGTAAAGTACTTTGAGCATCAAGTTCTTCCCATGTTGTAGTACTTGGGTCAACTTCATTTTCCTCATCACTATCTGAATATTCGTTATCTTCATGTAGTGAATCAAATTCTCCATCACTTTTGTCATTTCTTTGAATGAAGTTATGTAAAGCCATGCAAGTAACAATGATTTGATTTTGTGTCTTCAAAGCAAAAGGTGGCATATTACTCAATATCTTCCATCTCGCTTTACACAAACCAAATGCACGTTCAATTGTACTTCGAAGACTAGAATGATAATAATTAAAAACTTCAACTCTCCCCCTGATTCTAGGCCCATTTCTAAATTGCGGGATATGGTACCTAGTTTTTTTGTACGACCCTAGAAAACCCGTAAAAGTAGAGTAACCAGAATCAACAAGATAATATTTACCTAAAGAATAAAACAATAGTGCATGTTAGAACACAAACTTATAATGATATATATATATACATATATATATAATATAAATGTTAAGTACCTTGAGAAGGATGTGGAAAATGCAATGCAGGCTTACGTAAAGCTTCCATAAATATCTTAGTATCATGTGCAGAACCTTCCCAACCTGCCCAAACAAATGTGAAACACATGCTAAAGTCACAAACAACCATGACATTAGTGGTAGTGTAGCCTTTCCGACCAATATAGACTCCTTGTAGATGAGAGGGAGCACAAACTCGTATATGAGTACCATCCATTGCACCAATACAATCCCTAAAATAAGGGCGATATCTGGCATCTTTCATAATCTCATCAGGGATATCTCTAAATGATAGATCAACAGGCTTAATTATGTCCTTTGCAAACAAACACACAGCTTCTAAGACACTATGGAAATGTCTAGATATTGTTTCACCTGAATGTTGAAATCTTTCCTCACAATTACGAACAGAACATGGTTGACTCAACATGTATAAAAACAAGCCAACTTGCTCATAAATTTCGACATTTCGAGTTTTCTTCAAGTTGTACTTGGTTTCCAAGATATCACATAATTCAAGAAAGACAAGTTTCTTCATTCTAAACATCTGATAACAACGTATTGGATGACCATTTAGAATTTCAGATATCCAACGATGGCCTGTCATGCTTGAATCTCTACATGGATTTTTCACAACATAATTCATGAAGTAATTGGTAACATTAGCTACAGCGAGCATCAACACTTTGTTCTTCATAATGTGATCGTCATCATCAGATGAAGAGTCATTTGATGATAATGATGAGTCATTTGATGAGAATGATGAAGACATCCTGTAAAAGTGAAAAAAAGTCATACATAACCGTGATCCATAGCATACCCAAAATTAAAAACAAAGATCCATGACATAAGCAAGGTTCATAACCAAGCAAAACTAATAAGTGTCAATGATATCAGATAGAAACTAAGGAACTTGTGCTCATGTGTCAAACTTGATCCATCCAAGTTGTAGTTCAGGATCTTCTAAAGCAACAAAGGTAATCCTATTTGCCCTTTTTTTCATAAGTCTAGTGGCTTTGTAAAATAGTTCACTCCCACGCTCAAGTCCTGGTAGATCTTTCAACTTTGCTACACATGCAGTAATGCTAGTTGGGTCTTGAGCAGATACACTAGATTCAAATGTTTGAATAACACGATCTAATTGTGAGGAAAGCTTGGCAGCAACCCCAATTCTTTTGTCACCCTCTCTTCCTCTCTTCCTCTGTCCACTTTCCTTTGCCGAAGACGTTGTTTGAGTTGTCATGTCTATCTCAGGCTCATTCACTTCAATCTCAGTGTTATCATCAACGTTATCATTTGTCTCTTCTGTTCTTGTGTTGAATTCTTCATTTTGTCTTGAATCTTCAGATGGTGCATATGCTGCAAAACCAGTAGCAATAGTACCCTTAAAGAGAAATTCCATCTCAGGTAAGAATTTGAGGTCTTGCTCTCTAAACTTTGCTACTTCAGGATCCTCGTATAAAATAAAAAAAAATAAGAGTTATCATATATATTTGGCAAGAGAGCAAAGAGAGAAAAATCGAAACAAACAATAAAGTTAAAAATTGAAAATTTCCCTAACTAATTCATATTAGAAGATTTAGTTAGTGGTAATAAAGTTAACCACCGGGTAGCTAGCTCGCTAAATTGGTGGTAATGTAATTCTAAAAGGCATTCCCTAAAATTCAAGCACTGATTATAGTAGCAATCGTGTTCATTTACTGAAATTAACCATGATAAAGACATGGTAGCAAAAATCCCTAGCCTAGTGGGGTGAAAAGTTGTGTCTTTTTAAAATAAGGATGTGTTTTTCATATTTTTTTTCTCTCTCATGTTTCATTCTTGGTCTCAGAAAATTAAAATTTTGATAATGAATTTTTAAATTTGCATGCCAAACGAGTTTATAAATGTAAGGACCCTCATTCTTAGCACCTAACCCCGCGCAATAGCGCGGGGATTTACAGCAGAAAACTGAGTTTTGGATGCGGCGCTGATCGCGCCAGGCTTGGCGCTGATCGCGCCAGGTCCTTTGGGTGTGGCGCGGATAATGCCAGGACGGCGCTGATGGCGCCATAGGCTCGGCAAGTCCACGCTGGTAGCGTGGCTACGGCGCGAGAAGCGTCAGTTGGCCGAGAGGTTGGCTCGGGTAGCGCCAAAGGCCGCGCGGATCGCGCCACAAGTGCTCTGGAAAACCAAATTTCTCTGGATTTTCACGCGGCCAGCGCCAGTGGTGGCGCGAGTGGCGCCACAGGCTCGGGAAGTTGGTGCGGATAGCGTGGGGGCTGGCGCTGTTGGCGCCGGAGAACCGCCATTGTGGCGCGGATCGCGCCAGACCTCGGGCAGGCTGACTATTTAAGGGCAAAACGAGTTTTGGAAGAGGAAAAACTTCTTCTTCTTCCTCCCAACGTCCAGGACCTCCATTGATGACCTGCCAAGCTTCCTAGGACCTTGTTTTGAGCCCTAAACACTTCCTGATGACCTTTAGATTGGTGAGGAACCATAGAAAGCTTTAAATCCTTCATTCTTTGCTCTTGAAACCCCTTGTGAGTGAGAATTGGATTCTCAAGGAAAAGCTCAGAGACTTGGGTTTGGCCAGGAACCGAGGCACAGCACGGACACCAGAGCTTGAGGAGGCTGTCCTAAAGCCTTTTTAGTCGCCACTAAGGTAAGAAACTTGAGTCTCTCTGATGATTTGATGAAATTAGGGTTTTCTATATTTTGAGACCCACACTGAGCTGGGGCTAGAATTAGCCCAGGGTCCTGTTGAGAGATGTGTTCAGAGCGATGAATAGATGAAGGAATAGCTTTCAGTTTTTAATTCTGATGACTTTGAATCTTGGCTCTGTATATCCCTGTGTGACTTGTGTAGAGCCACTTGTTGATGGTTCTCTGATAGGCTAGAGCCTTGATTGTGATGTTCTGAGCTGAGAGGCTAGTGGGGTAGGGCTATGAGTAAAGCTTAGGATATATATATATGTAATGAGTCTAGGATGACTCAGATGGCGTGTATTTCAGCCCTGATGGACCTTGTGTGGTCTGAGAGCAACTTTGTGTGTGAGCTGAGTTTGAATGAACCCTAGGATAAGGGAATTCTGTTATAATATGTTCTGTGAATTGTATGTTTGTGGACTGGTTTTGATATGAGATTGTTATGCCTTGATTAGGCATTGATTCTGAAACTGTTGGTGGCGGGAGCCACAGACCTGGGAAGGAACTTCAGAGTAATCCCTTACCAGGTAAGTTCAGCGTTCTCCGGGAATGAATGCCCGTTTTGGTTGCACACCACACTCCTGGGGAGTGTTGGTCATGATTCATACTGCATGCATTGGCTATGGCATTGTTATGTTGATTTATATGTATCTGCATTTGATATATGCATGCTGTGATTGAGATATTTGTTGGCCAATAGATAAATACCGACGTTGAGGAGCTCCGCCGTGTATTCTGGGCGTTGAGGAGCTCCGCCCGTGGCATTGAGGAGCTCTGCCACATCATGACAGGTACTGACGTTGAGGAGCTCCGTCAGGGCGTTGAGGAGCTCCGCCAGGCATTGAGGAGCTCTGCAACCTGTCATGTGCTGAGATTATGTTGTTGATTTGATATGATGAGGCCATAGGGCCAGGCCAGTGGGGCCATGTGTGATATGTTTGCCTGTTATGTGTTATGAATCTGTGGGCCAGGGTGGGAATGATTTCCCAAGGACCCTGAGCTTACTGAGATATGTTATCTCACCCCGTGTGGGGCTTATATGATTTCAGGTGATATGTCTAGAAGAGAAGACCAGTCTTAGGGCAAGAGGCCCAGCAGAGACTAGGCTGCTTGACAGAGAAGCGGCATGGAGAGCTTGAAGGCTCTATTTTGACTCTATTTTGATGTATAGTTCTGTATACCCTCAGGGAGGGTTGATATTCTTTTGTATCACCACGGGATGTGTGGTGTGGACTCTGATGTATATGTCTGTACAGAACTATTGTGTGTTATGATATGAGACTTTCCCTGAATATATTTGTGTATTTTTTATAAACTGCCTAAGTCTTGTAGTTATTTGTCTCTATGATGTAAGTATGAGAAACTGGATCAGCAGGGGCGTGATAGATGTATGTTCTTTGTGTGAGATGCTTTATATTTGTGATTCCATACATAATGTATCAAGAAAACGATTCTATGCTTCCGCTGAAAGTTTATTTTATATTTATATGATAATCTGATATTATTAATGATAACACGTCGGAGGCCTACGGGGTGTTACAATAATAGTCTAACTCTCTTGACTATCACTATAAGCTAAATATTGGTTCAACCTCGTGTGAAGCAGGGTGGAGCTAACCAAATGATTACTAAAAAATACAAATTAAAAGTAGGATATTTTATGTTTTATTAGACGTGGAATGTAAAAAAAAGCTATAAAAAAGTAATATGCTAACATCTTATTGGCTTAAAGGACTTACTTTTATGACTCTGCAAAATTTATATAGTAGGTTTGTTGTAGAATTTATATAGTAGGTTTGAAACAGTATGATTATACTTATAAATAGCTAACCAGTCCCACATAATCAGCAGAAAAAATATACACAAAATAAAAACAAGATTCATGGTGTTGTTAAGTTAAGGGTCCTAATAACATTTATTGGCTTAAAGGACTTACTTTTATAACTCTGCAGAATTTATATAGTAGGTTTGCTGCAGAATTTATATAGTAAGTTTGTAACAATATGATTATAATTATAAATAGCTAACCAATCCCACATAATCAGCAGAAAAAATATACACAAAATAAAAACAAGATTCATGGTGTTGTTAAGTTAAGGGTCCTAATAACATTTATTGGCTTAAAGGACTTACTTTTATAACTCTGCAGAATTTATATAGTAGGTTTGCTGCAGAATTTATCTAGTAGGTTTGTAATAATATGATTATAATTATAAATAGCTAACCAATCCCACATAATTAGCAGAAAAAATATACACAAAATAAAAGCAAGATTCATGGTGTTTGTAGTTTCTCGTTAAGTTAAGGGTCCTAATAACATTTATTGGCTTAAAGGACTTAATTTTATAACTCTGCACAATTTATATAGTAGGTTTGTTGCAGAATTTATATAGTAGGTTTGTAACAATATGATATAATTATAAATAGCTAACCAATCCCACATAATCAGCAGAAAAAATATACACAAAATAAAAACAAGATTCTTGTTCCCAAAGAAATACGTTTGACTAAGATTCCATAAAAATGGCAACCATACCCAACTTCTACAAAACATAATCATCTTCACCCAATTTATCTCCCACACGGCTGAATTCAAGCCACTTCCTAGACTTAGAAATATTCATGAAATAATATAAAGCAATCCCAAGAGAGGTCAAAAAGGCACTAGCCACATACACAATTTTGGAAGCAACAGTCATCACATACACAAAAAGAATTGATGGTACCAAGCACATTATGACCAAACCAAAGAACCCCAATGGAACCTGAAATGACCTTTTCAAAGTAGGGAATTTCCTTAGCCTTAGGAAAGCTGCAAACTCCAAAAGCATCCCCAAACTGTACAAGAAATTCACAGTAGATATGATCTCTGTGAAGGTCAAGAAACTCATGTCGAGTGCTACAACTGTTGAGATCAAAATGGCCATCAAAGGAGTGTTAAACCACTCAGACCTTTCACCAAAAATTCTTGGTATGAATCCTAAATCAACCATACCAAGAAGTTGATATGCAGCACTTCTTAGTTGGGTTTCAAACAACCCAAATTTTGACAAAACAACACCAATTTCCATCCAAATTTTTAACCAATTCCCAGCAATAACCCTAGCAACATGTGCAAAATACCCACCAACCCAAAAGGCAAGGAAAACAAAGACTGCAATACAAAAGACAAAAGTGAAACAACACCAAGAACAACTGCAGTATAACCCACTATAGCCAAACCAGAATAGTTCAAAAAGGACAAGACACAAGTGGAGAGATAAATAAACAGTTTGAGATAATCTATGCATAGAACCGGGTATGAGGCTAAGTTGATGACTCCACTGAAGAACTTCCAGAAGCCCATGAGGGAGCCCCAAAAGGGTCCAAAGCTTTCATTGGCCTATATCACAAACCCACCATTGCCAGGGAAAGTTGTGGCCAATTCAGTAGTGAGAAGTGCCTCTGGAATGCTCCAAATGAAAGGGAAAATCACAAAGCCAAGGATGGCTATTAGAGGGCCTGCAGCTCCCACTACAACCTCTTCAGCATAGGGGCCTCCAGTGACCTATGGCATGCTTGCAAAATAAAACCTTATACTACATTCTATTCAAAATTGTGAGAATGAAATTTGGCATATAAATGCATCTTTCAAGATATTAAATCCCTGAATGATCTTGATTAGAATGAAGACAAAATGCCTTGTGTTTTATTTAGAGCTGAGGCTTATACATTCAGATTAGAGTATCAACTAAATTAAACAATAAACATCATCAAAACATACTCTGCTAGTCTAGAATTGTCACACTCCAAATAACATATTCAAAA
>PYAF01002226.1:3135381-3168536 GCA_007407185.1 Glycine tomentella | reverse complement strand
TTATCTGCTAGGCACAACCAGATCAGGCTTCGCGCTTTTCGGTCATCTCGGATCCATGCCTTCAACTCCTTCGACTCACCTGCCTCTGATTTTCCGTCAGGTTTTGTTGGTACCGATGGCTTGTCATCTTCTATCACGTACCACACGTCCCTGTCAACGAGCAACGCCTCCATCTTCAATTTCCATAACTCGAACCCCTACGAGCAACGCCTGCCTTTGGAGGTAGCCTCTGAGTTCGCCCACACCTTTTGCATTTTGTCCCCTATGAACACCCCTCAGGTTTCGGAGAGTTTTGGTAAAAGGAGTTGTAGAGGCTTCTAAGGTTCTTGGCTCAGCAAAGGGAAACGGGTTGATGATGTTGAGTAAAACGAACAAGATTGGAAGGTTTAGAAGAGCCATAGTTGAAAAAGTGAAACTGGGGTTTTTGGTTTTGTAATAGTTTGGCGGCTATTCTATTGCATGGATGCATGGCTATTTATACACAATACCAAACGTGCAACTAGCCAACTAGGCATGCGCATTGACTAGAAACATTCAATTTACATAAATTAAATTTTATATATCTTAAGATTTATTTATATAAACACAACCAGACGCAAACTGGCTCTCTAGTTGTACATATTAAATATGTTTTTAATCACCCAAAATCATTTGAGATAAAAAAAAAAAAATTAAAGCTCTTATTCTGATAACTTGATTGAATTATTTTTAACATATCAAAATAACTTTTAAATAAAAACATTCCAACATAGTATATGTTAGTTAAAAAATTTATGTAGCTAGTTTAGTAATTAGTTTTTTTTTTATTACAAAAATAAAACTATAAGCCATACCAGAAGTGTTTGAGTAGAAAGATTTTCAAAAAAATATTTTTAACTTCAAAATTATGTTTTAAAAGTTATGTGCTACTCTTTTCTTTAAAAAAATCTATTAACTTAATTAAAAGAGAAAAAATTAAGACATAAAAATTATGCCATTCCTCTTGAAAGTCATATGGTACTTTTTAAGTCGTACACTACTTTTAAAGATATTAAATAAAGATTGTATTTGAAATACTACTTTCGTCCTTTAATATATTTTTCTTAAAAAAAGTCCATCATCAGGGACAAATTTAAATTTAATTTAGCCCCCCTGAATTTTTATAATTATAATTTTTAATATATATTACTTGAGTGTTATTTTTTATTTTTTTTCTGCGTTACTTGAGTGTTATTTATCCCCTTCTTATAACTTTTTTTACAAAATATTTTTTTATAGTTTTAATTCTGAAAATAAGGATAGTGTTTTAGACAATTATTCTATTTCTCCTTTTAGTTTTTATATTCTTTTTCATAGAGACCATTACATTCTTTTCTTTTCATAGCCAAAATATCTGAGTAACATGTATTTTTATTTTTGATAGTCTTTACTTATTTTAATTTGTTATTGTTAATTTAATGGCTATAAATAATTCATTTTCAATCAAATAACTTTATTAGTATTCTATTTATGTTAATTTGACTGCAACTAAGTTTAGAATTGAAGTTTATTTATTAAGCTTTATCAATCGGGCAAGATTATGAACATTATATTTTTTAATTTGTCTAACCAAAAGATATATAAGACTTTTTATTTAGCGCAACTTTTTTTTTTTGATCGACAGAAGATAATATATTAATAAAAGGTAAAAGGGTACCATAAACCATATACATGAGGATTACAAAAAGTTAATTAAGTATCGCTCTACCGCAGGTTATATAATATTTTCACCAACCTCGGGTAAAAATATTTAATAACCCGTGTTACAAATAGGAGCCTTCCTTTTCTTTCTCCTCCCACGCACATACAATTCATCTGTTTCCTAACAAAAAAATTCCCTCCCATCCGGGTAAATAGTCAATACCACAACTAATTTCCCTCCAATTGATCAGTCGGCTTATTTTTTTATAAAATAATATTTCTAGTTGTAACTTTATATTTGAACTAGAGATCAAATCTTAGACAATAATTAAGGGACCTAAGTGTTAAATCATTTGTGTTAAAAAAATTGGTATTATCAACACTACACAATCCATATTACATATTTTGAAAAAACCAAATTAATTATGATTAATTTACATATCCATTTTTACTATAAAATAAATTCACAAAGATTCTCGTGACATGAAAATGATCATTGATATTTGTACTTAATATTGGATCTTTTAAAAATTTTGTTTAGTTTTTTAAAATAAACATATTTTCTATTATATGTTCTTTTATTAAATTGGGAAAAGAAAGAAAGAAATTTTCCTTGAATTGAATATAAAAAAAAAATGACTTACAGAAATTTTGTATTTGTTTTTTACTTAAAATTATTTTTAATATGTTGAAATAATGCTTATTATACTGATTTTTTTGTTCAGAAAAATATTTATTTTGATAAGGAAACTGTTGAAAAGTTTAGTATAGGTTCAATTTCAAATGTTTTTGTAATATACATTAGTGATGTTTAGATAAATTATCAATGTAGTGAGATTAAGGTTTGAAAACATTTTGTATAGATATTTTGATATATATTTATTAGATTAACATTAATTTATAAAGTTGGTCCCCATTTGGGGTAGTGGTGAGGAAGGTGAGAATTTGGCGCAAGTTGGAACACTATTCACAAGACAAAGGAGGAAGGAGGTCTAGGAGTAAAAGTTTAAAGGAGTTTAATGAGACACTATTGGCCAACTGGGGTGGAGGTTAATGTCTTCTCATGAGGCTGTGGTCGTCCAAGGTTCTAAAGTCAAAGTATGGATCATTCTAAAGTCCAAGGGTGCACAGTGTACATGGAATATTATAAATGGTTGCGTGTTCAATAATCGTGCCTTTAATAAAGTTAACTTGATGCAGAATATTATATTCACCGCTTGGTCCTGGCTCTCGGGTTTATTGGCAGACCTCAACTTCTCTTTTACGCAGTGGTTTGTGAACCTGGAAAATCGTTTTAAATTGCAATCGCGGTTATTGCTGAATTACAGTAATTAAAAAACCTTTATACTGCGAAAAAATGTGACTGGCATTGTAACCGCAATTTCGGTTGCAAAACACTATTTAAAACCATGCCCTAGAGTGTGCCTCATAGACTTTCCTAATCTAGGTTATGTGGATAGTGTGATGTTCTTTGTAACCATGCACATGCATCCTTTTGGTATTGTATTATGTAAACGGGGTGTTCTGTAGTTCAAGAACAATACAAATGTCCAACTAAGATTGCTAGTAATTTGATGTTGGATCAAGTTCTCCTTTAAGATATTTATATGGAAGAAAATATTTATCGAAGATGATCATTATGCATGAAGTTATACTCAACCAATGGGATGAGATGTGTACAAAGTATGAATGAAAAGAGAGAGCAAGAATATTGAGAAATTCTTAGGTGCACCATGAGTAAAATATTTTTCTTGCTCTGATCCATTCATTGTTCGCCATGTCAGCATTGTGGGTCATTGTTGTTTCCTACATTAATGATAATTTTTAATTTTTCTAGGTAGATTAATTACATTTTTTATTTTTTCTAGGTAGATTGTTGACATGGCGAACAATGAATGGATCAGAGCAAGAAAATGTTTTGCTCCTAATGCACCTAAGAATTTCTCAAGAATATTTGTGTCCCTTTTTCTTCTGTATCAATCTTATATTTATAGTGCACATACTTCTTTATTAGTTGTTAAACGTGTTCGAGAATCACAATCAGAATCTCTAACTGCTTTGGTACCATGATGTCCATAGTTGACAAGGTTCATGTTCCACCTTCAATTGAAACACGATCTCTTAATGGACCTGGCCCAATTATTTATCCATAACACAGGCGGTAGTAAAGTTTTGTTTGTTGGGATTGGTTACAGGGCATTTAATGCCCAAGTCATTTAATGTTTAGTAACCAATTGATGGCTGTAAAACTTTTGGACTCTGTAATTTTGTGCTTGGATGGGTATCACTTGTACCTTATCCCATAAATAAATACACATTTTTTGCTGACAAAAAAATTTGGATCATTTGAAGAGTTAATCCCCAACATACATATATGGACAAGATATCAACTTGGTGGAAGGATTCCATGAAAGCAAGTGGCGGATTGAATGAGGGTGGTTGGTTTGAGAATAATTGTAGTTGGGAAGTTGGAAATGGTAAAGTGGTTAGACTTGGAACTACAAATAGAGGGACAACAACCAATCTTTGTGTGAGAAATTTCCAAGTATTTATGTCAATCTTCTGCATCAATACCTTATAACCAGATTTTTTGTGTTGCTGCTACTGATGCCACTGAACCGTTTTCTAGCTATCGATATATTTGTGTTTGCTTATAAAGAAAAACAAATTATTTTGCTGCAAATTAACTCATAAAATTTTAACTTCTATCATTTACCGTTTTTATTTATGTATTTAATATTTCTAACCATTTACTTAATTTGATTCCATAATTTGTTTTAAGTCATACAGTCATTTATCTAATTTTTGTCACTAATAGTTATTTATAACATTTATTTTCTATTTTGTAACTGATTTTAATTTTTAAAATTTATCACCTTAAAATTTTGTAATTCTATTATTGACTTATTCACTTCTTTGCTTAAAATTTTGTCACCAACGACTTATTTTTAATTGCCTTAATATTTTTTTCCATTTTAAGTTTTTTCTTATTGTTTTATATTATTTTATGATATTTATATTGTTATGCTTTATTGTGTAATTCATCTAGTTTATCATCTGTTTTCTACTTTGTTTAGTTTTATGGTTTCATTGTACTTCCAATTAAAGTATTACAATCTCATGAATTTTGTTCTCAACATTTCTTGTGTGTGAATTTTGCCTCTTAATTTACGATATATATATATATATATATTGAATATTGTTTCAATGTATAAAAATGATCATAATTAACACAGATTGCGATTTTTTATAAATTGGGGAACAAGATTCATGAAGGAAAAAAAAATCTTTAGATAGATCGAAGCAAAATTGGCAAGATTGTGAAACTTTGAACGGAAAAAGTATAATTAAACCTAGATTTACTCTATTTTTCTTTTACCTACCCTTGTGATTAGTTCTTGAAAACATCATATATATGATAAAAATAATTGATCCGCAATTAAGTTGTTTCATTCAACGCGCTTAGAACTTTTTATCTAGAATATGATAAAAGAGTTGTGTTAAATTGAAAATCTTACACTAAATTTTATAGCAAATTTGCTTTTAAGATAAAAGCATTCAAACATATAGCTAGTAAGACATTAGAAATCTACAGTTACTATAAAATAACAATAAAACCAACATAAAAGCACCTACTTATTGATTCAGGAAACCTCGATCAATGCAAATCAAACACACTACTTAATCGATTAAGTTAACAAGCCCCCAACGCTTACCTGTTACACTTGACAACTATTTCACAAAACTCAAGTGAAACAACATTTCTCAAATTCTAGTTGGGCAATCTATATAGAGCCCGTATGCCATCCACATCATCCTGACTTAGATCCCTCTTTACCCCTTCATAAGAGGGATACATAATGGAGCCCGGAACGTTACTATGCCCAAGCCCTAAAAGGTGACCTATTTCATGCAAAGCCACGGTTTCCAAATCAATGGCCCTTCGGCTTTGCCATCTAGGACGCACCCACCTCCTCCAATCCCAACCCACATTCCATCCTGGTCCTACATTCCAGCTTGTTGATTCAATGCTCCATGGTTCATCTGCATCAAAATGCAACCTCCCATCTTGTGGTGCAAAAGTGTGGGCCAAAACCTGGCCCGGCCCATCAAATGGGTACCCATCACCATGGTCCCCACGATGAAACCCTAGGACTATGTTAGCTAGGTTATTATACTCACTTCGAATTTCTGTAAATGTGAAGTTAGTGACTCTTTCCCATCTTTGGAAGGCATTCCTTGTTGCTAGCCTCACATCATACATCCTCAACACGTTAGCACTTGATACGAATGTGTAGGTTAGTGCCCTTTTAGACTCTTCCCATTTTGGTGACCCCGAGAAGAAGCTATAGTTTGCAAGAATCACCAACCCCTTAAGCTTATGGTTTTTGGGGGTGATAATATCAGGCACACCACAACGTGGGAGGCCCATTCTTTTGATGGTTTCGGCATCCACACGACCTGTGGGATGTAAGTGATGGAACACTTGGTATTCTTTGAGAGCAAACTCAACGTTTTTGTCGAAGTGGTTGTTGTTTGAAGAATTGTCATTTGTTGTTAGGTAGCCAAATTTTTTTAGGTAGCTTTTGAGCTCGCCCACGCCTCTCACCCTTTGTCCCTTGTTGATGTCCTTGAGTTTTCGTAGAGTTCTGGTGAATGGATGCTCGGAGGCTTCTAAGGTTCTTGGCTCAACAAAGTGAAATGGATTCACTAAAAAGAGTATGAAGAATGGCATTGAAATTAAGAGATTAAGTGCCATACTAGACAAATTGGTAGCAGGGTGTTTAGTTTTGTAATGGTTTGGCGGGTAGTAAATTACATGGATACGTGACTATTTATACACAACACACCATGTAGGTGCAGCTGGCCATGGACGTTGACTAAAACATTCAATTTGTATAAAATTATTAATTTTATCACATACTCTAAGCAATATCATATATATATATATATATATGAATATTAACTAATAATTTATTGGTCGATATATGATTTATTTAAAATTTAATATATTGTTATTATTATAATATTACGTGGTTTATTAATTTTATTTAACAAATTCGTATATTTTAAAAATTAAGTGTATCAAACTTATGTTCAGAACAAGTGGCCGGATTACGTACACGCATATTATTTAACACTAAAATTACAGTACAGAAATTTTCAACGAGCCATTAGCTACCACATTTAGTGATTTGATTAACTTTTAACGGCTAATTAGTCACTTAGACTCAGTATTCTTCGTCCAGCATCACCAATATTAATTACTAGTCTATATCTACATATATAGCCCACCATGTGTGACTGGATGAAATTAGGTATCCTTGGAAACCAAGGATGAATCGGCCACCTTTATTCCTTCACATCTCAAGCTCAGGGCATTAGGCTCACACAGTAGGACCTGAACAAACGATTAGAAACTAAAAAATAAAACTTACCAATAGTAATAAAATAATTTATATGTAATTTTAAAAAATTCGTCAGTAAATTTTTAGTAACGCAAGTATTAGTTATAAAAATTATCATAGTGACAAAATCTTTGTGAGTAATACTTTAACTTAGTAATTATGGATTATAAGAGTTTAATTAGAATCGTTACATCTTAGTAAAATTCATTTGACAAGAAACATTAAAAACAATATTAAAATTAATTATAATTTAAAAATAAAAACATAATAATACGTAATCAAGTGATATACTATTAAATAATAAAATAATTTAATAGCAATATTAATTAATTATCTAATCTTATTTTAAAATATTTGAAAAACAAACAAATGATCACAAATATCATCTCACACCAAGAGAGTTTGTCTCAATTGATTGAGAAGTGTGCACTAATTGTTATAAACTCTTTATACTTATTTTTATTTTTTATGGATAAAAAATAAATAGCATCTAACATTAAATATTATCATTAATTTTTATTTATCATATTCATAATTAAGTTGTCTGATTTAAAAATTATTTAGCAATAATGATTTTTATCATTGTTGTGTGAAAATATTCTTAAAAGTAAATAATAATATAAAATATAAAATAGTATTCACTAACTAATATAGATTTTTACATATATGCATTTTTTTATCAATCAAAAATTAAAAACAACAAAACGAGCTAAGAGCGCACATGAACAGTCCCTGCAACATCTGGTAATTAAGGTTAGCCAGATTAAGGAAGGAAGGGCATTATAAACTATCTAAGGAAGAAGATCCTCTCTCCTAGCCAAAATTAAATGTGAGCACAAACATTGGCTTCTCTATAAGTGTGATTAATAGAGAAATGCTTAAGTGGGATTAATAGAGAAACATATATGCATATTTAAATGATAGAATAGTTTTTTTTTATTTATTTAAACCTATGTCTGAATTATATATAAGTAAAATAGATTTCTGCTCAAATTTAACCTTAATAGATCAATTTCATGCATGTTCTTTGTAACTTTTAACATCCTTTTTCAACTTCTCTAGTTAATGAGTTTTATTCTTCTATTATTTTATTTAAATTCTGTAATTGGACTACTTGGAATTTGGCATCTAGTGTGAAGAACAAAATTCTGTAGATAAATATATAATAGACTTCTTGGACATCATCGAGGTCATATAGTGATATATAGTTAATAGTCTATCATTAGTAGGTAAATGAGTTAAAATATTTGTTACCTAATTAAATTCAATTAGTTAAATATTTGATAAAAATTATTTAAATAAATAAATAAATTCAAATTTAAAATTATATTTAATTATTTAAATAAATCAACTTAAGTTTTATAAGTTTGACATTAAGGACTTTTGAAAAAAAGTTAACACTTGTTAGAAGATATGTACTCGTGGTACTCAACATGTACTACACTTTCTATGATCATTACTCGTTAACACTTGTTAAATTAAAATAGAAATAGAAATATGTACTCAACATGTGATATGTAAAATATAAAAATAGAATTATCTTCTATTGAAATCTTTTGTTTTATTTTTATTATTAAAATATAAAAATTAATATAATTGGACAGGTAGTTATTGAATTTGAAGATTCATTTGATGAAATATTAAAAGATGAAAAATGTTAATCAGTATTCTTAGAACACTGATTAAGAAATTAAAAGTAAAAATATTTTTACTAAAATACATAAAAATATATTATTCATAATTTTTTTAGTTTTCCTATAATTTTTAAAATAAATATTTTATTTTTTAATTTCTTAACATATATGCATTATCAATACCCTTAAAAGATTGATGTTCTCACGTCCCAATGAAATTAAAGTGGTAAACTCTTAGTTAGCAGTGCAAAGTCCACCCACTATTAAGGGTTTTTAATTGATTAGTGCCCACAAAATCGAGTCAAACGAAATGCCCCCTCGAAATAAAAGTCCAATAATAAAACAATTGACAAGTTTCTTATAAATACACAAAAGGTTAGGTCAAGCCAAGATTCAAGTCAAGAAAATAAAAAATAAAAAGGTAATTTATTAAATTTAGCCCAACAATCTAAAATCTATGCAACGTTCTTTGCCCCTTTTATAAAGGCATTTAGTGATGATATAACATTTGCAGCATCAAGAGGATGGAAAAGGTCCGAAAACACATTCTGAGATCGGTCCCCACAAACTTCTAACGTAGGACAATAGGGGTTTAGACCTCCAAAGCCACAACCACATGATATCAAGCAGATCGAAGATGGATTATCAAAACCTGCCACACGTGCACAGACACAACATAATAGTGCCCTATTAGTTCAAAAATACCTTGCAAATTCAGAATTCTAATAGATTAATTGTCAAACTAGGTGGACACAAGCACCTAAAATGCTACATAATTCTAGAGAATATCCACTAAAATGTGGTGGACATATGCACAATTAATTGCACAAACAAACATTGAAGCCGCCAAATTTGAGTTGAGCTCTAGAATATATGAGAAATTTAATTAAACAAGGTGTTAAAAGATGTGATACTTGATATATTGTAGAAAGCAATACAATTATTCCTGCAGCTAGGTTTGCATCCCTCTATTCAAACTTAAGTTTTCAATTTAAGCATGTTCATTACAAAAAAACAATACTATACTAATGAAAATATAATAATATAATTGTTAAGCTTACATGTATTGATCGATATATATATATATATATATAGACTTAAATAATCTTGTGAAATTAATAGGCATTAAATATCCATAATATTAATATAATATATCGATGCTAACATATTATATGTATCGATAATATGCATCCACATTATTTGTTAGACCTTCAATTCGATATACACAACTAGAAATTTATTATTATTAGCAAACTTAAAAATTTTAAAATTATGGCTACAAAAATATATAAGTTATCACACCTTAGAGAAATCACTTTGTAAGTTAGTTATTGAAACTTGAAGCAGTGAATTCTTAGGCAATGAAACTTGATATCATTTTCAATTACCATCATATGACGTATTTTCTATCATACATTGTTAGTTACATTTTGTCATGTTATCTTTGTTTTCTAAAATTAATGTAATATATCAAATGAGGATTTATGTATGCATCACTGCCACGAGACATGGCTTTCCCAAGAGCTATATACATTGACAATCATAAGACTAGCTATCATGCATCTTTGTCAATGCAAAATGTCGAACCAGGTTCATCTCCAATCTCTCATTCACAACCTCAAGCAACTCTACTTCCCCTAGTGATTTCATCAACTCTCAACTATCCCATTTTCTTCACCATCGTCATCCCTCATGACATGAATTTAATTGCTCTTTTCTATAGCAATTTCTATGGCAACCCTACAAATATATCAAAGTTCTTAAGATATGTTCATATACAAGATTAAAAGTATTTTTAAGAATTTTTCTATTATTTTTTTATATTTTTAAAGATAAATTCTCAAAACATATCAAACATGTCATTATTAGTGGTGCCTCAACTATTGATATGTCAGAGTAATTTAAAACTAAAAATGTGTAATTGCAAAGAGAAAGTGCTGACAACTTACAAAGTTTTGTTGAGAAAAAAACAACTAGGACCTTAACAAATACGATCGAAAAACCAGAAATCCATGGTTTTACAAGCACGAATCCTCATTTTCCTTCTTCAAAATACGCATAGGTTATTTCCCACATCATGTGCTTTCCCATATCAAACAAGACAGTCTGGGTCTACCTTGAAAAACTCTCAGCCCAAATGTTGAAACCATAGTATATATAATTAAGAGATAAAAAATATTTTTTTTAAAAGACAAATATAGGATTTGTATTAATGTGTCAAGCATAGTTACAAAAAGCAACCTGTACAAGGTGTACAGAGATTGACACCTTTGTAAGTTATGTTGAAATCATTAGATAAGTGTGACACCCTGTTTTATGTAATTGTGATTAACTTGATTGATTTTACTTAAAGAAAAAATCTAATTTAAATAATAAAATTTAATTAATTGATTTTGTATGATTTTCTGTTGGAATTTATTCGACTCAAACTTAGACTGAATTGTGGATCAACAGTGTTGAATTTCACTGTAATTGTGAGCAGAACAAGATAATGCTAAGCTCAAAGCTGAACAAATTCCACACAATAATTTATAAATTGATATACCATGAGTTGTTTAATGTACAGAACCCTCAAGCTTCAAGCTCATGAATTGTTTCACCTCAAACCTAAGATCACAATTCATAGAAAACTTAAAACTTAGCAGCTAATTAGGGTGATCTAATAATGCTACTTTTGGAGAAGCTCTTATATTGGTCAAAGTCGATCTTGAAACAAAAGGAAAGATCAAGCTTATATAAGTCTAAATGAGGAAAAGAATATGTATGTATCGTTTTGAAAATTAATATAATCTAATAAGATTTTTGTCCTATCCAGGATCTAATTCAATTATAATGGTTTTCCTTAGAACTCATGGACAGTTTATGATGATTATGCGTTTTTCCATCCAATGCATTTACCATTATTTTCTATGAAAGACTTGTTATGCCATTGTTTCCTAGTCCTACTTTTTTTTTTTATATTTGAGGAAAGATATATAAAAACAAGCACCCCACTGCCTAAAACCAGAAACTAACGAAGTCTGGTTCTTGACAGCCCTGTAGAATCAGCAAAAAACCAATTATACAGATCTTGAGGACAAACATCAAACAACATAAGATGATTCATAACATGAACTCCTTTCTTTGTCAAACCATCTGCTACGAAGTTCCTAATCCTACCTTTAAAATGACCAAATAAAATTTCGAAATTTTTTCTACAAAAAATCTATGAGAAGGCCGGATAACTTTTTCTTTTATGAAGGGAAAAGATACAACAAAAGGCAGAAAAAAGAAAAAACTATTGCCTGACTGTAGCAACTCCTTCAGCATCAGCAAGCAAAGGAAGAAGCAACAGTGCTGCATAACTTTCATTGTTACTTAATTTGTTGTTTTCTATTTTAATTTCTTTGTTTTAAGTTTTAGTTGGTTACTTGGTGGAAGTGTCTAGATGTATGGACTTTCTATAAGCTACAATTCAAGCATTGAGATATCATTTATAAATACTTGCTGGCTGGCGGATCCAAAAAAATATTCAAGGGAGGCATTAGTAGCATATTCAGAAAAATTTATTCATGTCCGTACATTTAGTGGTGGGGTTTGGGGGCAATGACCCCGAAATTTTTTTTTGTAAAGAAAATTTAAAAAAATAAACAATTATAAACCATAATCTAAAAGAACAAACAAATAGTTGGATTGAATAGAACAATGAAAGAAAGTTTATTATAACTTGTAATGAGATTTCAAAAGACCATGATGACAACCTAAGAATTAGTTTAGATATAAGTATTGAGTTTGAGATCTTTGAATATGAACTGTTACAATATAGACTAAAATATTTCTACAAAATGCATATGGTTAAACTGTACTTCTCATTTTAATGAAGAGCAAGGATTTTAATTACCTTATAAACAAGTGTTAATGCATGAATTACAAATGAAAATAATTAATAAGCACTCCAAACTATATAACAAGCACTGGAAATAATTAACAAGCACGACAAATAAGTGCTAAGGGTATATTAAAATTTTAATGACAAAATTTAAGAAGGGACAGAATATAACAAGCATTGAAAATAATTAACAAGCACTGCAAACAAGTACTAAAGATATATTAAAATTTTAATGGCAAAATATAAGGGGGGACAATAACCCCAACTTGCCACCTAGATCCACCTATCCTTGCTAGAAGAACCAATCTCTAGCTTTTAGAATGGCGATTCACAAAGATGAACTCTAATTAAGATCTAATATCAAGATAGATTTCTTAAAATTAATTAGCATTAAGTAAAGTTGTCCTACAAATAAAAAAGTGATCCGCATTGAAGCCCAAGAATTGAGTTAGACAACTTGAAAATTTTCAACAAATTTTATATTTTATTTTGAATCACACCTTATATATATTTAAGGATGGACATGTAATAATAGATAACACAAGAATAAATATATATATTGCAAAATTTTCCCTCTCATACATCTTTTCTCTCAATTCTTACCATTTTCTATGTGAATTAATGAAAAATTATAAAATTTCATTCCATTTTTTTTATTGGTAAATAATCATTTTTGTTCTTAAATATAGAATGCGGACAAATTCATATTGAAAAATAGAAATTCAAATTTTAGTTTCTAAAAGTAAAAAAAGTACGACAAATCTATACGTATGTTAATTTCCTTATGTTACTAATAATGAGAGAGTCTACATGACACATTTAGGGACGAATTTGTCGGCGCTATATATATTCAGGGACCAAAATAACTATTTATCCAAAATATAATTTAATCTTCATCTTTCCCTTTTTTAATTGTTGCAAGCATGATATTATAATAAATACTTAAAAAAAATAGGAAAGCAACCATAAGTTAGAATAAATATAATAATAAGCATAATATTGATTAATAAGTATAATTTTTCTATTGCTCTAAAAATTTTAATATGAAAATACCTTACCCAAAATATGAGACTCAGACAAAAATGCATAGTCAATAAGTTAATCTTAAAAAAAAAAAAAAAGACCTAACTTAATTTTGTTATTACCTAATGTTGTTAGAATAGAAAACGCAGAGCAGAGCAATAGATAAATTATGCTTATTAATCAATATTATGCTTATGATTATGTTTTTTTTTCTAACTTTTGTTTGTTTTTCTATTTTTTAAGTGTTTAATGTTATGATTTCAACAATTAAAAAGGGGATATATGAAGTTTAAATTATATTTTGGATAAATAGTTATTTTTGTCCTTGAATATGTAAAGCGTTAACAAATTCGTTCTTAAATGTGTCACGTATACTTTTTCATTAATTGTAACATACTAAAGTTAAAGGATAAATGAATTTATAACATTTTTTTCACTTCCGGGGACTAAAATTTAAATTTTTATATTTCAAAGACGAATTTTTTAGCGCTATACACATTTAAGGACGAAAATGACTATTTATCTTTTTTTACAAACTTAGGGAGAAAAAAGAAACAAATGGGAAAAAAGATTTTAAAAAATATAGAGAATTGATAGATATGACATATGATATTATAGAAAATGAGAAGAAAACCAAAAATAAAATAAGATAAATATGAGATTGAAGAGAATGTATATAACATAAGGAATTCACTATGTTGTTTTGTGTGTCAATTTATATCAATCAATTATTGATTAATAAGGAAACTAAATAAGAAGTAATAAGATAAATAATCAAATACTAATTTGTTCTAATTAAAATATATTAAATCATATATTTCACACCCTTTCTTAAGTTGGAACATATATATATATGTTATATGAATAAAACTTGTTATAAATGTGGTGAACCAAAAAAAATGAAAATAAAGACTGTGATTGCGTCGAAAAATCTCAGCAGCAGTCAACAAAGGTTTGTAATGGTGATAGGTGTTCACCTATGAATAAAGGCAAAGCACGCCCTCAAAGCTAAAGGAAGCAAGTCTTAGGAGATGCGTCACACGTCATGTGCATGAAATGTATGAATACCAATTTTGTTTTCATTAGTTTTTCCTAGTTAGTTTTTTACCATTAATTTTATTTTATATATAATTCTTACACATTAATATTTGTATATATCTTTCTTATTTTTATATACATACTATATAGATAATATTTTTTTAAGAAGATAAACAAGTACAATTAAATCTAACATTCAAGAATAAATATTTTATCTCTAGAATTTTAAAGAGAGTTTTACATTTAATAGTTTTTTTTTTAAAGAAATAGGCAAGTTCGAATCCGAATTGGGGCAATTGTTAATACATACAAATACAATAATTTTCGATTATAATTTAAAAAAAAAAAATGCCTTGGTGCCTCCTATTTTTATTCATAGGTGCAGACATTGTACAGTCTCATCATCCATGTTCTATGAAGTAACTAACTGCTACTGAAATGTTGCTTCCTGCAACTCATTTCCACTTTCAATACACCTTTCCTTCTTCTGCTCTTTCTTCTTCATTGAACTCTTTCCCTCTTCAATTCCCCAAATCCAAAACCAAATTCCACATTCGTTGCTCCACTCCCGAGACTCAAACCCGAACCCGTCGACGCTCCTCCGCCATTGAACAAATCGCCAAGAAGCTCCGCAGCCTCGGCATCACCGAACCCCCTCCCTCCTCCGCCGACTCCTCCTCTGAGTTTCACGTTCCGTTCCCTCACGAGCTCCCGAAGCGGCGGGTGGGGCACACGTTCGAGCCAAGCTGGAGCACGCCGCTGAACCCGGTGCCGGTCCCCGGGACCGGCATCGCGGCGCTGAGCGCGAGCGAGGTGACGAGGCAGAAGAAACAGCGGGCAGAGGAGTCGAGGAGGAGGAAAGAATTGGTGCCCACGCTGGCGGAGCTGAGCCTCCCGGACTCCGAGATTCGGCGCCTGACCACGCTAGGGTTTACCAAGACGAAGAAGAAGGTCAGGCTCGCCAAGGCCGGCGTCACGGAGCGGATCGTGGACGTGATTCACGAGCGGTGGAAGCGTTCCGAGGTGGTGAGGGTCTTCTGTGAGGAGCTTTCTAGAGATGACATGAGAAGGACTCATGATTTGTTGGAGGTGAGTTAACAAACATGAAACACCACTGCCACTTTTGTATCCAAAATTCTGTTTGTTTAAGCTTTTTAAGTTGTTGATATCGTGTCAAATCGCGGACCAATGCGGTCGCAATTGCGGTTGCGGACGGTTAAAAAACCTTAATGTTGCGGCCTAAATCATGGTGGCAGACTGTTTTTTAAACACTTCATTTTGGCTTCCATGGATATTTAGGGGAATAGGAAATAAGAAGAAAAAATGAATTAAGCTTTTTTCTTTTTAAGTTAAAATCAACTTATGCACTTAACTTTTGCATAAGCTATCTCATCTAGCTTCCTCTTATGTGTATAAATTGATTTAACTTGTGGAACAAGAAATATGATTTCTTTTGTGTAAGTCAAAATCAACTTATACACTATGTTTTGTAAAAGCTCTCTCATTTAACCTTTTTAAAAGATGAGATGCATAAATTGATTTTAACATTAGCAAATATTCAATTTTTTTGCACGTTTGGGTAGCCGTCCAAATTGTTGCAGTACACATTCTAATGCAGTTCTAACGCATAAGTAAGGCATGTGTTGCTTTGGCAACCGTGATTTTGACGTAAGAGGATGTTTACTAAAACTTGCTTTTTATCTTCTTAAGACACTGTTTGGATAAACCTTTCTGTAAACACCCCTAGTAAAAGAAAATAAGATGGTAAAATGAATTGACTTTGTCATATAAACCAAAATCAACTTATGCACTTAACTTTTATAAAAGCTCATTTTATTTAATTTTTCCAAAAGTTAAGGTGCATAAGTTGGTTTTAGACTTGCATATAGAAAAGTTCAACGCATTTTGCCTTCTTATTTTCTTCTTCTACAAGTGTTTATGGACAATTTTATCTAAAAATGACCTTATTTTCTTATCCTTCAAGTAATGCATATGGAGAAATTTATCCAAATAGAACCTTAGTGCTGTGAGAATGAGATATGGCTTTGTGGATGGCATTGTCATTTTTTTTTTCTTCTGGGTTGAAATATAAGAAATCCTCTTCAGCCATAAGTAAATGTAGAAAAATCCCATGTGGTTCAAAATTCAACAATCGAACTCTTGTTGCTGTTAACTGTAAGTGTTGCAAGTTTTCTGCCTGTGCACCAGCAAATAATCGACACTGATTGGCATGTTTTGACTAAGTTCAGAGTTCTAGTTGTTAATGTTGCATTTTTTTTTCAATGCCAGTTGATATTGTATAACTTATAATTATAGCAATTCTACTTTATTTTCAGGTTGTCTTGTTTCCAAGATATTGTTGAAGAATTTTTTTAAAAAAATGATGTTGTGAAAATAAAGCGTTGTATTTTTAATTTTAGTCAAAGCATATCAAGTGAAAATTAAAGTAGGAAATAAACCAAAGTTGGAGGGGCTATTTGCATTTTAGCCTCTTTTTTTTCTCCGATATGATATTATGATTATGGTGCCCTGTGTATAAATGATTTGATTGTAGCTTCTTCTTTTTGTCCTTCCATTTTCAGAGAAAAACTGGAGGCCTTGTTGTTTGGAGATCTGGAACGAAGATAATATTGTACAGAGGAGCTGATTATAAGTATCCTTACTTCCTATCTGATAAAGTTATGAGACAAGACAACACTAGTAATGATGCTTTTGAACATGTCAATGGTGATGAGAAATACTGTGATAAAAGTGAGAGCCACTTGTCTGAAACAAATTCAGTGGCATGTGCTGTGAAAAATTCAAATGCTGAAACAGCAAAACCAGCTTTGATTCTAGGTGTTGGTACTCCCAATAAAGTACGATTTCAACTGCCAGATGAAGCAGAGCTTGCAGAAGATACAGACTGTTTGCTAACAGGGCTTGGGCCTCGATTTACTGATTGGTGGGGAGGTAACCCTTTGCCTGTTGATGCTGATCTTCTGCCTGCCGTTATTCATGGTTATAGGAAGCCCTTTCGCCTTCTTCCATATGGTGTGAATCCTAAACTAACAGATGATGAGATGACCAGATTGAAGAGACTTGGCAAACCTTTACCTTGCCATTTTGCATTAGGTAAGTTTGTCCTACTTTTCCTTACCTGACCAAAATTAGGTTTAATTTCTTTTTTTCTTTTATTTATCAGGGAGAAACAGGAAACTTCAAGGATTGGCTGCTGCAATTATTAAGCTTTGGGAAAGATGTGAGATTGTCAAGATTGCTGTAAAGAGAGGTGTGCAGAATACTAGCAGTAAGATAATGGCTAAAGAGTTAAAGGTCAGTTATTGTTTTCACTGAGAATTTTCAAATTTTATGAAATTTAGAACTTACAGTAAATAATTAAATACAGTAAATGGAATTGTATAACCAGTCACAGTCTATGACTTCTCATTTCTTGTGCTATGTTGTCTGAGAATGGCATTCTCTGCATTTAACTGCGATTATTGACTGATCAACCAGGTGAGGCAATGCTTCTTTAGACAATGTCAATAAATTAATGTGGTGATGATATGGTGCTGACTGATTAACTGACATTGAAATTTTTACTAGTCATAAGTTGCAAATAGTGCTACTAGTACTTGTGATTACTGAAGATTGTAATCACCTTGTGATGTTTCTGTGTGATTAAAATAAGTAAATTGTATCTTATGAGAAAATTCTTATTGATTTGACCTCTGACATGACTTATGAGGGCAGGAACTGTAGACCTGAAGTCATGTTTAAAACTGATAGGGTTGGTTTTTGCTGTATCTCTTTTCTCTATTTCCATCTCGAGAGATGAATAAAATGACACAAGGATCCACTATTAGTTTTAAGTTTAATTGCATTACTGATCTGGCACAACTGTCAAGGGATCTAATCAACTTAGGTTATGTAGCAATAGTAAACAAATAAATTTCATATAAATATAATATTTGAGATAATTGATTTGAAAGAACTTAAATACAACACAATCTTGTCTAAAAACCAAAATGATATATATGATACCATTATATCTCGATCCTGGCACAACGGTAACGTTGTGCCTTAGTGACTTGTTGGTCATGAGTTCGAATATGGAAACAGCCTCTTTGCATATGCAAGGGTAAGGCTGCGTACAATATCCCTCCCCCTTACCTTCGCATAGCCAAGAGCCTCTAGGCAATAGGGTACGTAGTTTATATCTCAGTTTCAGTTTAACAAAATATCTACTTCTCTGCAGCATTTAACTGGAGGAATTCTCCTTTCTCGGGATAGAGAATTCTTTGTTTTCTATAGAGGAAAGGACTACTTGCCAGCTGCAGTGTCTTCAGCCATTAAAAAGCAGAGGAATATTGAAATGTACAAACTGAAGGTTGGAAACAGTTTGTCAGCTACAGTCACTCCAGACCAGAAAGATGGAACCATAGAGTGTGATTCTGAAGTAAAGGGTATGAACTTCCAGAAAGATACTAAACAACGAATGTTGACTAAGGCTGAGGAAGCTATTAAAAGAACAAGCATCAAATTGTCAATGGTATGATTTCATTAAAAAGCCCCAATTTTCTGTTGTTTACATTTTTTTTTTTTTTTTAGTTACAGATCGTATAGGTTTGACATACAGGCATTAGAAAAGAAAGCAAAGGCTGAAAAACTTCTAGAAAAGCTGATAAATGCTGAGAGTCCCCAAGAACAAGAAATAGATAAAGAGGGTATTACTAAAGAAGAGAAATACATGCTGCGGAGGATTGGCTTGATGATGAAGCCCTTCCTGTTACTAGGTGATTCTTGAAAATGATTTTTGATGTTCACAACCATAGATAGTTGATTATTCTAAATTTGGAATGAAATGGATGAGACCTTTATTTAAAATACTTGACAACAACACCTTTTCCTGATAAGTCCTCTTTATTCTCAGGTAGACGAGGGGTTTTTGATGGAACGATTGAAAATATGCATCTTCATTGGAAGTATCGGGAACTTGTGAAGATAATATGCAATGGAAGCCTAGAAGAAGTCCATCAGATAGCTCTGACCTTGGAGGCAGAAAGTGGTGGAATATTAGTGGCAGTAGAGAGAGTGAGAAAGGGATTTGCAATCATTGTGTATCGTGGAAAGAATTATAGTGTCCCTTCTTGTTTGAGGCCTCAAACGCTTTTAAATAAAAGGCAAGCTTTGAAGCGTTCTATAGAGGCACAGCGCCGTGAGGTAAAACTGTCATCATCAACTTGTATTTGAGTAGGACTGTAAGTTAATTTTTTTTCAACATTTCCTTTGTGAAAAATAAGGATAGGGTGGGGCAGCGATTTTTTTTGCCTGTTACACCACATGTAAAATGATAACTATAGGTTGGTTTTGCATGAGCTTTCAGAAAATGATCTTTTCTATATGACTTTTTTAAAAATATCTTCATAAAGAAAAGGTGATTTTATGTTTGGATGTAAAATTTGAGAAGCATTTTTTTTAATGTTTGAATTGAACAGCATCTTTAATATGTAAAAATGATTTTTCTTCAGAAGCACAAATTCCTAGTTGGAAAAAAAACATTTTGGATTTTTTTCAGTGCTTCAGCTTCTTCTTTTTTTTTTTAAGTTCATATGATCACTCTAAAGTGTGTGTGTGTGTGTGTGTATATATATATATATATATAGATTAAAAAATCTTTCTTATCTTGGAAAAAGAAATTACATTTAATGTTTATTTGGTTGATTGATGGAGAGATTGGTGTTAATTTTGTTACCAGTGGTCTCTATGGTTACCACGACATTGTGGCATTGATTTTCATCCTCACCTCCTTATTCCTTTTATCTCATTTCCTGCAGTCATTGAAACTTCGAATTTTGACGCTAGATAAGGATATAAATGAATTGCAGCTTCAAATTGTAAGTGGTCTACATTTTTATTATTATTTTGCATTTTTTTGCTGAAATATTTCTCCCGTTGATTTCAATTTGCAATATGTATTTTTCACCTGACTAGGTTATGTTAGGAATAATTCAAAGATTGAAAATTAGTTAAGTAACCAATCTTCAGTTAGTTACCTATCCAGGGAGTTAGTTGAGTTAGTTACTCATAACCAATGATTGTTACTTGCTATATAAGCAAGGTTCATAATATTGTATATGTAGTATTCTTAAGTTTGCTATCAATATAATTTTTTTCACTCATTCAATTGTGTTTTGATTACATTTGAGTGAGTTTAACAGGTTGAAGACGAGGAGGCTAACAGTAAGCAGATGGCTGAAGTGTCAAGACTTGACATGGTAAATTATCTCATGCTACTTCTTTAGCTCTATATTCTCCTTTCCACATTACAAATACAATGGCATTTTTGTTACATCAGGCCAGACTATATGATCCATTGTAAATGTTGCAGTAATGAAGATAGGCAATATGAAAAGTGATAACAGTATGGTTGTATTTTACTAGTAGAAAATTAGTAAGAATTATTATTGCAATGTAGTTACTAGTATGTTTCTCTAAATAATATCTGAAATAGTTTGTGGCATGGTTCAAGGCTACAGACAAACATGAAGCTTGTTCAAATTTCATAAATTGGCATTCTCGTAAAGAAGCTTCTGGTGACGATCAACAAGCAATACAGGAGGAGCCAGTTGAGCTGATTGATAGTGATGGAGCTCATCAAAGTGAACCACAAAATTCCATAAGTTGGAATTCTTCTATAGAAGCTTCCATTGACAATCAACAAGCAATACAGGAGCAGCCAGTTGAGCTGATTGATGGTGGTGCAACTCATCAAGATGAACCAGAATCCTGGCCTAGTTTGATTCATAAAGAAACACAGGTAAGCACATGGCTTTGATTGATGAAAATTGAACTGTTGACTGCATTCGTCTCCTAGATTATCATTTGGTTATGTCAAGGCTTCATTTGACTTGTTTTTGGCTTCTTATTTCGTTTTTAAATATTGATTTGGTAAAATTATCGTGGATTTCAGTCGGATGAAGTGAGTGATTCTGTGACTGATACTGAGCTTCACATCTCTAATAGAAAGGGAATGGAATCATCAAACTCATTGTCAAAAAATGATTGTGAACCATTGGCTCCAGTGATAAATATGAGTTTGCCTTCTAGGTCTGTGCATCTTTCAACCAAAGAGAGACTTCTTCTGCGGAAGCAAGCCCTAAAGATAAAGCAACCTGTCCTTGCCATAGGTATTGTTTTCAGCTTTTTTTTTTTTTTTGCCAATATTGATTGTTCTAGGTTGTTTTAGCAGAGTAAAGATAGATAGCTAACTAGCACTCTAGGTTTTGGTCTTTGTTACAATAAAGAAATTGAAAAAACTGCTGTTGGCTTTTCTTATCTCACTTCTTGTGGGGGGTAAATCTTCATTGATGTCAACATCTTGAAAAATACTTTCTCTCCAGAAGTCTCTGGAACTGCTGTCTCCTGCTTTGTCTTGTGTTGTATTTCTTTTGTATTTTCCTGAAATTATGCTAATTGGGAGGAATCATCGCTCTCTCTCTTTTCTGTGGCCATACTATTTTTCAGGAAAGAGCAATATCGTGTCCGGTGTTGTGCAAACAATTAAAGCTCACTTTGAAAAGCACCCTCTTGCTGTAGTTAATGTCAAAGGAAGGGCAAAAGGAACCTCAGTTCAAGAGTTGGTATTCAAGCTAGAGGTGCACATGCAGAAAATTCCTTCCATTTTTCTCATCTCTTCCTCGTTGAACCTTTCTTGTTCTTGGGCAATAAATACTCCTACATACTAATTTTCCTTTTCCCTGTTATTCTTGCAGCAAGAAACAGGTGCCCTTCTAGTCTCTCGGGAGCCTAGCAATATCATACTTTACAGGGGTTGGCCATCAGAGAGACGTAGCCGCCCTGCAATACATGTTAATAAAGTGAGTAATGAGGAAGGGACAGAGCCTAGTGTCTCCCCTGCCTATGCACACAGGATCAGGATCAGGAACAGGAAAAGAAGAATAAGTATGATAGGGAAAAGAAGAATAGATAGGACAGGCTCAAGGACAAATTTTAATTTTAGGAGAGATTCTAGCCCCATCTTTAGCACTAGTTCGTAACATCATACTTCAGCACTGTGAACTCAGAAGTAATTTGGGGTGACATGGGAACATTATTATTTAGTGGGAAGAACACCAAACAGGAACTGGAAAAGAAAGAAGAAAGACAGCAAAGAAGAGCCTTTACTAATTTTGAAGTCTTTCTTCACTACTCAAGTGCCCAGTTTTTGTTTCTCTGGGACTGAACTTACGTGCTAGTAATATCTTCCTGGTACTTAAGACAAGGCCATCATGTTTTCCCTACCAAGCACCTTGTTTCTTAACATTCAAGGTTATCAACTCATCATGCACGATATGCTTGAATCATATTTGAGCAGAAAGTAATTTAGATAGTGGCATACAGCATGCGGATACCAATGGAAGAAGAAAAAAAAATTGTTTTAGAACAGCACAGTTGGATAGAAAAGAATATCACATGTTTAAATGTTTAGAAAGGAAAAAAATAAAATAATAAAGTTGTCTTTGTTGATTATAAATTTGGAACTCCATTATCAGGTTGTCTCATCCAAATTTATACACTTCACAATATTGAAGTTCCAGTTTAGGGAACCTCAGTGGGGTGCCACTCCCACTTCATTATGTCTCCTTTTCTTTTTCCATTTTTATTTGTATTTCCTTTTTTATCTTTATTTTTAAAATGATCAAATACAATAAAATAATTTTTAATCTTATATTTTTAGCATTATATGAAATTTAGCATATTAAAAAAAGGTAATGCTAATATTTTGTTTCCGACATTAAAAATAAGTAAATATTATGGAAATAAAAGTAATTATTTTATGTAAATTAGGTCAAAAAATTGAAGAAAAAAAATATTTTGGATTAGGTGATAAAAGTAAATTTTTTTTGGAAATATAAAAATATTGTCTTCAGTTTGATTTACTTTTTACTATGATTTAATATTTTGTAATAAAAAGTGGCTTGAACATGTTTTTTAATCTTTGTATCCAACTATCTTTAATTATTACTTTTTCATTTATAGTTGAGAAATATTTAGTTCCTTAAATCACCTGCTAAGACATTGAAAGAACACTATTTTTTTTTTGTTAAATATGAGATTTAGAAATTAAAAATAAAAAAATAAAAAGGAATTAGTTTTGAAAAATGTCATATTTTTTTAACTTAAAAGGAACATATTTAAACTCTAAAATAATTATAACAATAGTAGTTTATGTCCAATAATAACGAGAAATGAAAGATTATGTTAAAAAATTTGTACTAAAAATAAAATAAACGAAAACTAAATAACCAAATTAAAGAAGGGGAAGATGAAAATAACTAGAAAGGAAAAGAGAATAAGAAAATTTTCAACTTATTTGGAATTGGATTAAGAAAAGGATTATTATAAATGTATACTTATTTTTTTTCTTTTGTTTGATTTTCACTCTATTTTCTTTTTGTCTCACTTTTCTTTTTCTCGTTATACTGTTTATCATATTTATAACTTTATTTTTTATTTTTCTCTTTCTTCTGCCTAATTCCCTCCGTAATGAGTGGACATTAAGTATTTTCTTGAGAAAAATAAGAAAAATTAAGTTATCATTCTAAATATTTAATAATGATAAACTGGTGACTTTTAATTTGTCATAAAAAAGACGAATAGAAATAAATTATGAAAAAATGTTAATAATAGAATATTTTTCTTAATATAATTTGATTGACATGAGTCTATTTTAACTTGTGTTATGTAAAACATATTAGAGGAGTTAACGAGTTAAATTACCTAATTCATTATATATTTTTTTATAATAAGTTAACTCGACGATGTAACACTTCTTGTCACAATAAAAAGAGAATAAAAAGAAAAAGTGTAATTATGTTAAATTATATTTAAATCATTATTATATTACCAAAAACTTTTAAAGACAAAATATTTTAGAAGAATGATAGAGATATTTTATGTGATATTCTTCTTTAAAGATATTTTCTATGATTTGTTATATTCATTAAAAATTATTATTTTATTATAGGTTATGCTTCTCATCTAACGAGAGAATTATCAACTAAGAAATAAAACTTTTTAAAAATATAAATTTTAATAAATGTTAACTAATTATAAAAAAAATATTTGAGATAAAGTGTGTGCGAGTGTACATAACATTTGTCGATATTTTATCATTACAACAAAACTCTCATCTTTCACTGGTTTCGTTACAAATTAGGGAGAATATTTTAAAACTATACACATAAATCTCATACATGAACATTTATTTATTTGGAAAACATTTTCGAATAAAAAATTGGAAGAAGAAAAAAAACTATCTTAAACTGATGTATAGTCTCGTTCGTTATCCATGTCCATGAAGTAACTAACTTCTACAACAATGCTGCTTCCTGCAACCCACTTTCACCACTTCCACACTTTTCCTTCTTCTTCTTCTTCTTTTTCTTCTTCTTCTTCTTCTACATTGCACATTTTCCCTCTCCAATTCCCCAAACCCAAACCCAAATTCCTCATTCGCTGTTCCGACAACGAAACCCTCCCGGACTCCGCCATTCAGCGAATTGCCGACAAGCTCCGCAGCCTCGGCATCACCGACCAACCCTCCACCGCCACTCCCGCTCCCTCCGACTCCGATGCCGGTGAAATCTTCGTTCCCCTTCCGCAGCACCTCCCTACGCGGCGCGTGGGGCACACGATCGACCCGACCTGGGCAAAGCGGGAGAGGCGAGAGGACAAGGTTCCGACGCTGGCAGAGCTGAGCCTCTCGGATGCTGAGATTCGGCGGCTCACGACGGCAGGGCTGGCGATGAGGCAGAAGCTGCGTGTCGGAAAGGCGGGCCTCACGGAAGGGATCGTGAACGGGATTCACGAACGGTGGAGGAGTTTCGAGGTGGTGAGGATCGTGTGTGAGGATCTCTCTAGGTTTAACATGAAAAGGACTCATGACTTGTTGGAGGTAAGTGAACAAAACCCAATTGCCATTGCTAATTTGCTACTACTTCAAAATGAATAAATGTATGCTTGGATTGAAGTAAGTTTTTTTTTTTTTTTTTCTATCGGCACATGTTAGTTGTTAGGAGGTTAATTTCTATTAGCAGACGAGGTCGAACCCACGAACTTTCCTCTCTTCCCTTCTCCCTTAACCATCCAACTCACCTTATATCTCCTTTGGCTTAAAAGTTTGTAACCTTGAGTTTGCAGAAGAAACTCAAGTCTTACTTCTACAAAACTGAGTTTGTAGACGGAATTTTATTACATGTTTGGATTAAAATATGCAAATTTAAGTTTGGGTTAAACTTAAGTTTGCAAAAGCAACTTTTACAACTTAGCTTTCAGGAAAAAATTTCATGTACAAACATGCTTTTGGGGGTAACCAAACATGTCACCAAAATGAGTTTCCTCTCCAAACTGAGTTTGGAGCTCCCCCACCGCCAAATCAAACATAATGTGCAAATGTACTTTTGAGGGTAACCAAACATATCATCATATTTTACTCTCCAAATGTACGTTCAGCACCCAAAAATACTTTTTGAATGGTTAAGCAAACATGCCCTAATTTGGTATTGCTCTATGGAAATGGCACAGGGTATGGAAGCCTTGGACATATCACTCAGAATCGAGAATCATACTGACTAGAATTTGGTCCATGTTTCGATAAATTTTTCCATGGGCATTTATAGGAAGAAAATAAGGAGTTAAAATGAATTGAGTTTCTCGCACAAGTTATAGTAAAAAGTTATTAAATGTCTCTGTAAGTATTTATAAGAGATGAAAATAAGAAGGTGAAATGAATTAACTTTCTCTTGAGTTAAAGTTAGCTTACGATTAAACTAATTTCTAGAAGCTCTCTAGTTTAACTTTTTTGAAAGTTGCTTTTAACTTATGCATGTGTTAATTTTAACTTTTAATAGATGCTTAATTTATTTTAACTTACTATTTTCTTCTTCTACAAGTACTTATTGACAAGGTTTATCCAAACATGACTTCTAATTAGAATACACCTTTTACACCGTCATTCAATCAGGAATTAAGATTATTGAACTTTCTAATTATCTGATTGTAGCTTATTTCTCTGTCATTGTCAGAGAAAAACTGGAGGCCTTGTTGTTTGGAGATCTGGAAGTAAGATAATATTATACAGAGGGACTGATTATAAGTACCCTTACTTCCTATCTGATAAAGTGCTGAGAGATGACAACACTGGTGATGCTATGCAACATATGGATGAGGATGCTAAAACTTTTGATAAAAGAGAGACTCACTCATCTGAAAAGAATTCAGTGACATATGCTGGGCAAAGTTCAAATGTCAAAACAGCAAAACCAGCTTTGATACAAGGTGTTGGGAATCCCAATAAAGTACGATTTCAACTGCCAGGTGAGGCAGAACTTGCAAAAGATGCAGACAGCTTGTTAACAGATATCGGGCCACGATTCATTGATTGGTGGGGATATGACCCTCTGCCTGTTGACGCTGATCTTCTACCTGCTGTTATTCCTGGATATAGGAAGCCATTTCGCCTTCTTCCATATGGTGTGAAGCCTAAACTAACAGATGATGAAATGACCACAATGAGGAGACTTGGCAAACATTTACCATGTCATTTTGCATTAGGTGAGTTTGTCCTACTTTTTCTTATCCAACCAAAATTAGATGTAGTCATTTTTCATGTTCTTTTGTTTCACAGGTAGAAACAAAAAACTTCATGGATTGGCTGCTGCAATTATTAAGCTTTGGGAAAGATGTGAGATTGTCAAGATTGCTATAAAGAGAGGTGTGCAAAATACTAATGGCGAGTTGATGGCTGAAGAGATAAAGGTCAGTTATTTTTTTTTTTCACTTTTTTGTGATTTTCAAATTTTAAGGTATTTAGCACTTATGGTTTAAATATTATGGTAAATGGAAGTGTATAACCTGTTCTGTGTGAAAGCAACTATTATCATTCATCGATATCATATTTTAAATTATTTGAGAAGATGATTAGCAAGTGTATTTCGCCATGGATGGTAATTAAATCACATATTTGCTGTCATTCTTATTTTTATGCTGGTGGCTGAACTGCAGGACCTTGAATACTGTCCTTAACCTATAAGTTTTCTATTTTTCTCACACTTAAACATATATTACATAAGTGGATGCTAGATATGTTTGCACTGTATCAATTTATTATTAGATGTTTCCAATCATCCTGTAGGTAAAATTGAATCTAATGATAAAATTCTTATTACTTTTGACCTGTCATGATAACAGGAATGGCAGCCCTGAAATCTTGTTTAAAACTCACATAGTTGGCTTTTTACTTCAGTAATATTTTCTCCTCTTTAGTCCCAAGAGACAAATAGAAGAACTCAGAGATCCACTATCAGTTATATATTAATTGCATTACTGATCTGGCACAACTGTGAGGGGAGCTAGTTAAACACTGGTTTTATAGCAACATTGAACATATGTCATGATTCTTTTGTAAATATAATAGTTGCGATAGTTGTTTTAAAGAACTTAACTAAAACACAATCTTGTATGAAGAGAAAAAATGATATATAATACTATTATATCTCAATTGCAATTCAATAAAAAAGATATATTTCTCTGCAGTATCTGACTGGAGGTACTCTCATTGCTCGGGATAAAGAATTCATCGTTTTCTACAGAGGAAAAGACTTCTTGCCAGCTGCAGTGTCATCAGCAATTGAACAGCGAAGGAGTATTGGAATGTACAAACTGAAGACTAGAAACAGTTCGTCAGTTACAGACGATCCAGACCTGAAAGATGGAACCATAGAGTGTGATTCTGAAGTAAAGGGTATGAACTTCAAGAAAGATACTAAACAAGGAATGATGACTGAGGCTGAGGCAGCTATTAAAAGCACTAGCATCAAGTTGTCAATGGTATGATTTCATTAACAAGCTACAATTTTCTGTTTTTCAATTTTTTTTTTTTCTTTTGAGTTACAGATAGTATAGTAGCTTTCACATACAGGCACTAGAAGAGAAAGCAAATGCTGAAAAACTTCTATCAGAGCTGGAAAATGCAGAGAGCCCCCAAGAAGAAGAAATCAATAAAGAGGGTATTACTGAAGAAGAGAAATACATGTTGCGGAGGATTGGCTTGAAGATGAGTCCCTTCCTGTTACTAGGTGATTCTTGAAGATGATGTCTGTAATTCACAATCATAAATATTTGATTGTTCTGAATTTTGAATGAAATGACTGAGACCCTTAAACATATTTAAAGTACTTGACTTTAAGATAACACCTTTTCCTGATAGATCCTCCTCTCTTCTTTCTCAGGTAGACGAGGGGTTTTTGATGGAACAGTGGAAAATATGCATCTTCATTGGAAGTATCGAGAACTTGTGAAGATAATATGTAATAAACAGATGAGCCAGGAAGATGTCCAACAGATAGCTCAGACCTTAGAGGCAGAAAGTGGCGGAATATTAATTGCAGTAGAAAGAGTGAACAAGAGCTATGCAATCATTGTGTATCGTGGAAAGAATTATAGTCGGCCTGCCAGTTTAAGGCCTCGTACACTTTTAAATAAAAAACAAGCATTGAAGCGCTCTATAGAAGCACAGCGCTGTGAGGTAAAGGTGTATTCATTTCAATGCTTCAATTTTTAAAGAAGTGCTCATCTGAACTTCTAAGACATAGAAACGTGCATAAATAAGAATCTTATCTAGAAAAAAGACATTCAATGTTTTATTTGTTAGACAGATAGTATTAATATTTATGTTACTAGTGGTGCCCGACAAGTGGCCACTACATGTGGCATGGGTCTTATACGTTATCGCTCATTCACCCATTCATTTGAAAAGGGAATTGTCTGCTAACCTTATCTTATATGGCATAAATATCACAACCTTATTCCTTTCTCCTCACTTATTGCAGTCACTGAAGCTCCATGTTTTGAAACTAAATAGGAACATAAACGAATTGAAACATCAAATGGTGAGTGGTCCTTGCTTTCTTTATTATGTTCCTGACATACATTTTGATTTCAATTAAGGAATATAGATGATTCACCTTATTAGGCTAAAGATATGGAGGCAAACAGTAAGCAGACTTCTGTTGACAATCAACAAGCAATACAGGAACAGCCAGTTGAGCTGATTGATAGTGGTGGAGCTCATCAAGCTGAACCAGGAAATTCCACTAATTGGAATTCTCCTAAAGAAGCTTTGGTTGACTATCAACAAACAATGCAGGTGCAGTCAGTTGAGCTGTTTGATGGTGGTGGAGCTCTTCAAAGTGAACCACAAAACTCCATAAATTGGAACTCTCCCAAAGAAGCTTCTGTTGATAATCAACAGGCAATACAGGGGCAGCCATTTGAGCTCATTGATAGAAGTGAAGCTCATCAAGGTGAACCAGAATATTCCATAAATTGGAATTCTCCTGAAGAAGCTTCTGTTGACAATCAACAAGCAATACAAGGGCAGCCAGTTGAGCTGATTGATGGTGGTGGTGGAGCTCATCAAGATGAACCAGAATCCTGGTCTGTTTTGATTCCTAAAGAAACAAAGGTAAACGCATGACTTTGACTGATGAGAAATGAACTGTTGACCTCAATCCTCTCCTGGATTAACATCTGGTTATGTCAACGCTTCCTTTGACATTTTCTGGGTTCTTGTTTCTTTTCTAAAATGTTGATTTGGTAAAATTTATCTTGGACTTCAGTTGGACAGAGACAGTGATTATGTTGTTGATACTCAGCATTGCGTCTCTATTAGCAAGGTAATGGAATCATCAATCGTAGCATCAGATAGTCATCCTGACCTATCAGCTCTGGTGAGAGATATGAGTTCCAATGAGTTGCCTTCTAGATCTGTATATCTTTCCAACAGAGAAAGACTTCTTCTACGAAAGCAGGCATTAAAGATGAAAAAGCGGCCTGTCCTTTCCGTAGGTATTGTTTTTGGCTTTATTTTCCTTTTGCCAATATTATTTGTATGTTTATTCTAGGTTGTCTCTACACTTTGTTAGCCTACCTAAGTTTATGCTATGTAATCTCACTAAGTTTTTGTTTTGTAGCTTTCTCTTGTGTGATTTGCTACTTTCTCTTTTGTTTTTCTGCCCTGGGGGGGTGGGGATCTTTAATATCTTCATTCTAGATGATGTAAATCTTCAATTAATATCAATATCTAGAAAGGTCTTCATTCTTAGATGATGTATCAAGTACTTTCTTTCCACGTGGCTCTGCAGCTTCTGTTTTCAGCTTTGCCTTATATCCCTTTTGTGTTTCCTGAATATCTTCATCTCATTATTGTTTTATGGCCATAATTTCTTCAGGAAAGAGCAATATTGTAACTGGTCTTGCGAAAGCAATCAAAGCTCACTTCCAGAAGCACCCTCTTGCCATAGTTAATGTCAAAGGAAGGGCAAAAGGGACCTCAATTCAGGAGGTGGTGTCCAAGCTAGAGGTGCACATGCTGAAAATTCCTTTCCTTTTTCTCATCTCTTCCTCATTGAAGTTTTATTTCATGTCTTGGGAAAAAAAATTTCTCTAAACCCCTGAAATTTGTTTTCCCTATCATTTTTGCAGCAAGCAACAGGTGCTGTTCTAGTCTCCCAAGAACTCAACAAAGTCATACTGTACAGGGGTTGGGGGGAAGGAGAGAAACCTAGCACAACAATAAATTTTGATAAAGTGGGTAAAGAGGTAGAGGCAAAGCCTGGCGTCTCTCCTGAACTCTTGGAAGCAATCAGAGTTGAATGTGGATTGCAGTAACAAGCAGAACATTGCAGCTCTTTACGGATCAAAGTTTTTACAAGCATATTGCCATCTTTTTTTCCATCAGCACTAGGATTTAGAGATGGAGCTAGAAAGTCAAAAGAAAATTGGGGGTTGCTGGTGATGAATATTGAAATTTTAGAGTCAGAACGTTTGATTGTACATTTTACTTGGAGGAAGAAACACCAAACGAGAACTGCAAAAGAAATAAGAAATACACAAACGTCAGAGCTTCTGTTATTCTTGAAGCCGTTCTGAGTCCTCAAGTGCCTAAACTTTTGGTTGTTTTTTTTTTATCCTGGGACTCACATGTAATGGCTTCCAGATCAATTCAACCAAGCATGGGAAAATGTAAAAGTCCACAATCAACAATCAAAGTCAATTATGGTGATGTGGCATGGCCAGTGTTGACATGGTAGTAATGTGGTAGGTGACTTGGCAAAGCAGGTGCTGTGGTAGATGATTGTATGTGACTCAAGTTTTGACTTGCATGTGTAAGCATGTACGTGATCAAATTTTCGTAAAAATATGCGTACTCACATATTAAAAGATTCTAAATTGAGTTTTTTGAGATAATGTCCGAAAGTATGAGAACTTGTATTGGGATCTGGCTCAATAGTTAACAACAATATCGAAACTAGACTCTAACCAAAATTGGTGGAGAACAGAATAGAAAACAAATTAAGGAGTTCTCCTTTTGAAGGGTACTTCCCTGATAAACTTAGTACTCTTCTAGGTGTAGTATTATTTTGACTCGAATATTTGCTACTCTTTGAATATGAAGAGTATTATTCAATAGCCAAAACCTAGGTATGTGAAGTCTGGATACGAAATATGAGATGGATTAGATATCATTATTATAGTAAAAATTGGGTAGGACCGGTTGATTTGACTGGTCAGACCAAGAAATAGTATGCTATCCTGTCCGAGTGCCCCTTGAAATTGAATTGCATAAAAATTAGTCAAAAAATTGTGGAATTGATCCTAAATTATGAAGACTGAACAAAAGTGATGGTTCACTGGCTTCAATGGTTCTCAAAATTTTGTATTTCTATTTTGTAAAATTCTTCTGATCGGTGTCCTTTTGCTTGTTATGCTCTTCGAGAAAGTGCAAGTGCAACATACAAAGTGAATGAATCACTGCTTGTAGACGTAGTTCTCAGAGCAGAAGCATGCGAGCCCTAGCTTCCAATTATTTGCTAGCATTAACTTCCTATACCAACTTTTTTTCTAATACACCCAGTATACACAGTACAATACCAATTTTGCCCTTTTGGTAATCCAAAAGTAATCCATAAAGGTTCATACGGATTCACAATCCGTAAGAACCTTATGACTCTTACGAATTCAGAATCCGTACGAGTTAAAATTTTTTAAAATGATTTTTGAAAATGGTCCAGGTAGGTGTTGTACCTGTAACCTTTGACTATGAATCCACGCTCTAACCAACTAAGCTATTAGAACCAATCATGTTAAAAACTAATTAAAATTGTTATATATAACATTATAAATTTTAATGTATATTTAATACACATAAATTTACATAATTAATTTTTATCTAATAATATATTTTTTACATATATAAATTTTTAATGTATATGAATCTCTGATTTTATAAAATTAAAATTTTTAATATATATGAACCTAATATTTTTTATTAAAATCTATAATTTTTAATTAAGCCATATTTTTATTTTTATTTGTTGTTATCAAAATTCATATATTTTATAACTAAACCATGATTTTATCTAATAATATATTTTTTATCCAATAAAATATATTTTTTAAAAATTAATTGTTATAAAA